>JXTB01000233.1:434287-482369 GCA_002914805.1 Parasponia andersonii | reverse complement strand
ATCGTCACACTTTCAAGTTGTGAAGCAGAGTATGTTGCAGCTACATCATGTGTCTGTCATGCGATTTGGCTAAGAAATTTGTTGAAGAAATTATGTATTCCGCAGAATAAATCCACTGAGATCTATAATGACAATAAATCAGCAATTACTTTAGTAAAGAATCCCGTCTTCTATGATAGAAGCAAGCACATCGATACCCCCTACCATTATATAAGGGAATGTGTTGCAAGAAAGGATGTATAACTGAAGTATGTGAACACTCAAGACCAAGTGGCAGATATTTTCACTAAACCACTCAAGCATGAAGATTTTCTTAAGTTAAGAAATTTTCTAGGTGTCACAAATCAAGTTTAAGAGGGGGGTGTTAGAAATAAACCTTTTTTGTGACCCATTGGGTCATAGTTTAGTTGTTTGGGCTTATATTGTGAGTTAGACTTGTTTTGGTGTGTGTGTGTGTGTCTAATAGCCCATAGTTTAACATCCAAGTTTCTAGAGTATTCTTGTATTTGCTAGAATATTCTTGTATTTTGTAAAATTAATTAGGTGATGGAGGTTACATTGAGCATCTAGAATCATCCTTGGAGTAGTATAAATAGAGTGCTTCTCCCTCCCCCTCCCCTCCCCAATTTTATACCAAGCAAAAGAAAAATAATTCAAGTAATAATACAAGTTCTTCTCTTGCACCAAAATTCTCTATAATTTCTTCTTTAGCCTTTCTAGCTTTCCTAGTATTTCTAGCATTAAAAATCTCTTATTTCCAACACAATACCTTGTAACTATTCATTCTTTGTCTCTCTTCTTTTCTTTTAAATTGAAAATAAAATTACTCATTTCCATCATCACTTCCCTTAACTGTGTTTTTATATATATGTGTATAGTTTTTTTTCCCTTATTTCAATATAATTTAATGCAAGTTATAAGCTAGCAGAAAGAAACCCCTTGCATAAAAAATCTGACACATGTTAATTTGTTGGGAAATAGTTCATTTTCTTTTATTTTTTTTCTTGATCATCCAAAACAAATATTTATAGTATTCTCAATTTTTAAAGTTGTAATTCTTTCCGTGGGCATATAATTCTGTTAATTTGTGGAAATGAAAGTACTTGAATTTTTTTCATGATGCTTATCACTTGGTTAACATATCTGTTTAACAATAAGTTTGTGTATATGAGAACGATACAAAGTTTTTCATGAAATTTTAGGACACGAGAAAATTTTTTCATGTTTCTTTTCTTTAGAACTTTCTTTTTCTTTCTCTTTTATTTATTTATTATTTTTTTTTTTTGTGTGTCTAACTTTCCAAACAGAGTCAAAAGGGTTAGATGCTAATGTACTTTATCATTCATGGACCAGACGAGTGCAACAATATTAGTTATACGCAAACATTGTGTAGCTTGTTGTTTGACATATTATAATGGAAGATGACATTTATACAAAAGATGGGACAGTGGACATTCATAAAAACCCTGCTAATAAGAAGAAGACTGGAAATTGGACCGCATGTAATTTTATTCTTGGTAATATTTTTGAGTCCTACTTTCAAGATTTTCCTTTTTCTTTTATTTTTTTTTACCTTTTTTTATTTTATTTTTAATTTCCCCTTAAAATTGTAGGAAATCAATGTTTTGAAAGGCCAGCATACTATGGGATGAGTACCAATCTCATGAACTATTTGGAGACATCGCTAAACCAAGGAAATGTGAGTGCAGCTAATAATGTCACAAATTGGAATGGAACTTGCAATATCACAGCATTAATTGGAGCATTCTTAGCTGATGCTTACTTGGAAAATATTGGACAATTGCCACTTTCTCATTAGTTTATGTCCTTGTAAGTACACATTTAGTCAAAGCAAAACCGTACTAATTAATCTTCTATTAATTTGTATTAACTAATAATGTTAGTGCTTCCTTTTGGATCTTATAGACGTTAATCATAATGTAAGAACGAGTTTTTTTATTTTTCACTTCTATATGTATATTAGAGTACAAAGATTTTAATTTATTAATTGTAGGGCATGACACTCTTGACAATGTCCGCTTCCCTCATTGCTCTAAAACCCTCATGTAACCACACTGGCCGTTGCCACCCAACTCCGTCACAAACCCTTGTCTGCTTTGTTGCTCTATACATGGTTGCACTCGGTTCTGGAGCAATCAAGCCATGCGTTTCGTTGTTTGAGGTTGACCAATTCAACAAATTAAGCAGATCAAATCGAGAGGAAAAACCAAAGTTTCTGCTTCAATTGGTTTTACTTGTCACTCAACGTAGGAATGCTAATTGGTACCTCTATGGTGGTATGGATCCAAATGAACATTGGATGGGAGTGGGGCTTTGGAGTCCCCCGCCGTCGCAATGGCCGCTGGGATCGGATTTTTCTTATTGGGCAGCCGACTTTACCGCCTTCAAGAATCCGAAGGAAGTTCCCTTACGAGAATTTTTCAGGTTGTTGTTGAATCTCTTCGGAAATTCAATGTTAGAGTTCCTTCTGACAAGTCTTTTCTATACGAGACTAATGAACACGAAGATTCAATGTCAGAGTTCCTTCTTATTCAAGTAAGATACAAGCTCGAACACACAAATGAGTTAAGGTACCTAAGAATATAAAGCTTTACTTTTTATTAGCAATACATGATTTTTAGATCGATCACTTCAATAAGCTCATATCTAATAAATTCCATCCTCTACTTTTTTTTTAGCTTTAATTTTTTTATCAATTATCTGCAATAATAGTTTTAATAATAATGTCATTTTTAAAATTAGAGGGTTCTAAATTAAGCGTGTCAACTTACAGGTTATGTACGTAGTTTCTGTTACAGTTCTATCTCACACCTTCCATTCGTTGAAAATTTTCATGCTACTGAATTAAGATTTCGAAAAATTCAGCAGTGGTATAATTTGAGTTACAATCTATAATAAATGGTGGTGAATTTCATAGTGACTAAAAGTACACTTTGATGTCACAAAATATGATTCTTGTGGTATCATAAATGGTCATAATATTTTTGTTGTAACTGATTGTTTAGTCACTGAATTTTTCTTTTGGTTCACAAATTAGATTAATTTGACATTACATAATTGATTAGTATCTATTAACGAAAATGCTTTTAGAAAGAATTTTTTTACAAAAGTCCTAATATTGTTTATAACTTGAACGAGTCGCCCTTTACGTGGCAACTGGTAACTAATGATTGGAGAAGAAAATTTCAATTAGTGTTTTTTAATTTTTTTTAAGTAAATACTAACCAATTGTGTGATTCCACACTGGTCCTTTCAATTTTTTTCGGATGATTTTTCAGATTGTAACATTAATTTCTTTTCTTTTTTCCCCTTCACCCATATATATTTATAAGCCACTTAAAAACCACTTTATTCAAGTTATAAATCCAGAATTTTTTTGTTTCAATGTTCCTTATTTACCCATGCGTTACTTTAATTTAATCCATCACTATATGGCTTGTACAAGTTCACATCCAGCTGATATTTGCTTCGTTAGATCAAATATGGGTGAAGGAAAACTATAGCTATTTTTTCCAACTAAAAATACAATTTATTTGGATATTAATGCAGGTTATGTGAAACCCCACTAATTTTTTTAATATAATATAATATTTTTTAGTGATAGGACCCACAACTTCAACATAAAAAAATCTCTCTTTCTTGCTTTTTTTTTTTCCTTTTCTCTCCCTCGTCGTCCGCTCTCTTCCTTTCTCTCTTGGCTGAAGCAACACAGCCATTTCTTTCATTGTGCGAGCCACTGCACGAGCTCCTTTGGCCATCGGTGACCAACACTAAATACCTAGATCAGCTCACTATCTCACCACGAAACTCCAACTGCCACCCCTAAGCTGATGAACCATCATTTCACCGGAAAAATGCAAAAAGTACTTACGAGAAGATTTCAATTTCGGCACCATTTCCGTCGACTTCAAGCTGCAAATTTAGGCTTTCCAAATTCATCTCGACACGAGAATCATCATAGTATATATATCTCGACTTAATTTTGTTTGGATTGAATTTTGCCATTTTTGATAATTCTGAGTTATTTTTAGTTTTGTTTTAAAATTTTCCAATCTGACCGTTAGATCGTAAAATAAACTTTATATTTGTGACGTACTTGTGAAAATAAAAAATTTGATATATATATATATATATATTGACTATATTTGGTGATGAGCATGAAAAATAAAATCTAACGACTCAGATTTGTCTAATTTTGTGTGCCACGGTATTGGGTTTCGTCCCAAGCCTAAATTAATCAAACCATATATTTAACCTAGCTAAATTAGGTACTAAGAATTTAGTGGAAATATTCGTTTCTCCATTTGAGGTCCCATTAGAAAATCGAATTTTTAAACCTATCGATCAAAGGTTCGAAAACGACGCCTGACCCTTCGAACGACACCCAAACGATGCCAGACATCTTTCATAGCACCGTAATATTATTTGGACACTCGATTGATGTAGGAGTTTAATTACCTGATTTTTATATCTGTGTTGGATTTTAATTGCATTAAAATTATTTATGAAAAATTATGAATAAAACGACATTTTTAATGAGCTGTTAGAAAATTTTGGATTATTTTGGAATTGGATTGTATGACTTCTATACATATTTATAAAATCATAATTTTGAGGTAATTCAGCTGATTCGATGCCCAAGGTATAGTAAATTTCAGAATAATATCAAGTGAAGTTTTAAAGTATTGTTTGGTTATGTTTTGCATGATTATTACATATATCTTGTTACATGTTGTATATACTATAGGATTACACATGATATACATCTTAGGTATCACGTTATTGTAGTAGGCAGATTAGTACACCTGCCCTCGGTGAGAGCCTGTAAACCCGTGCAGGATTTTTTGATTATTCTCATTCGGTAGACGTAGGCATTCAATTGTCCTTCCGATTCGGTAGATTTAGACACATGAGTGTCCCTATAGTTTTCTAGGATAGGTATCAGACAGAGAGTACTTAGTATACGCAGTACGAGTTACTCTAGTTCGTGATGAGAGGATGTGAGCTTGTGAGATAGATTGATTTATGATATGTACAATCTTGCTATTTCTGGTTTTGGTTTTGAGTATATGATTATTATAGAGAATAATTATTTTATAAACTTAGTTTATAAATGAAATTTAGAAAAGATATTAACCATATAGGTTTGGTAAAATTGTATTCATTCAAAATAGTAATTGAGTTTCTATTAAGCATTCACGTGCTCATCCATACTTCTTCTCGCTTTCAGGTATTGATTTATTTTGTAGTAATTATTCTGGGTGTGCTTGACAAGCATGCTTGACATTGTGCATGCAGTTTCAATCTTTTTCATTGATTGATTCGTACTCTGTATTATCTTCTCTTTTCTATATCAAATTTATTTAGCCAATAGTAGTATATTTACTAAGTGGATGTATGAGGATAAATTTTGCTATTAAATTGAGTTATTAGAAATACAAATGATTTTGTGTGAATTGTTTGAACATTGG
Organism: Parasponia andersonii; assembly: GCA_002914805.1. Classification (NCBI taxonomy): domain Eukaryota; kingdom Viridiplantae; phylum Streptophyta; class Magnoliopsida; order Rosales; family Cannabaceae; genus Trema; species Trema andersonii. The sequence goes on along the minus strand of JXTB01000233.1, from coordinate 476,877 downwards.
ATTCATTTTATTGAACTTCATAATTTTATATGACGAGTTTCCAAACAAATTAAATAGAATTCCTCTAAATCACGTTCCCGGTCGTAACAGGTTCTTCGATAGGGCTGCAGTTGAGACCCGAACTGACCGAACCCTCGAGGGCCTAACAAACCCATGGACGCTTTGTACAGTTACTCAGGTTGAGGAGCTCAAATCCATTGTCAGGCTTCTTCCAGTATGGGCTTGCGGAGTAGTCTTCGCCACTGTCTTCAGCCAAATGAGCGCCATGTTCATCGCACAAGGCAACACGATGGACCCTCACGTGGGCGGCTTAAGCAGCTTCAAGATTCCATCTGCATCTCTCTCCTTCTTCAACGCCCTCGGCGTCATCATCGGAACCCCAATATACGATCGACCCATCGCCCCTTACGCGACAAAATACACGGGCCGCGAACAAGGCTTCACGCAGCTCCAACGCATAGGAATCGGCCTCGCCATCTCCGTTTTCGCCATGGGCCGCGCTGGGGATTTGGAGGTTTTTCGGCTTGACATTGTTGAGAAGTACGAGTACTACGACGTCGAGCACGTTCCGGTTTCGATATTGTGGCAAGGTCCTCAATATTTTCTTGTTGGAGTTGCTGAGGTTTTCACTTTTATAGGGGAATACGAGTTTTACTACGACCAAGCTCCCAACTCCACGAGGAACTTGTGTTCGGCTCTTTTCTTGACAACTTATGTAGGAGGTAATTTCTTTAAGTACTCTGCTTGTGTCTGTTACGACAAAAGTAACGACCAAGAATGGGAAGCTGGGTTGGATTCCGGAAAATTTGAATCGAGGGCATCTTGATTATTTTTATTGGCTATTGGCCATTCTTAGTTTGCTCAACTTGTTTTTCTGTCTCTGGATTTGCCATGGGGTACACTTATAAGAAGGTTATAGGGCAATCTGCCTGATCAATCACTTGTCATGTCCAGTCTTTATCTATGGAGTAATGCTATAAGAAACATATGGTCGATTAGTTTAATATTGTTATAATATATATCGCTTCTCTGTTGTGAGAAAAAATAATTTGGAAAATTATTTCGTGTCATTAAAAGAACATTTGAGTATTCTTTAATTTATACAGTATTCTTTTGTTAGATCTTTATGACCAAAATAAACAATATAATCTTTTTATTAATTTCACATTATTTATGCATATGTATTTTTTTCTATTTTAAAAAACATTACAATCAATATTATATTTTTTCAGACCGTTCTACAATATTGAATTTCATTTTATTATTTCAAATCCACTAGAAGAAAAGAAATAAATATTGTATTAAACAAGTTAAGTATCCTAATTAAAAATTGAATACTAAAGTAAATTTTTATTATGATAAAGTAATCAGATTTTTTAGAATTACTCACATCACACGCAGAAGATTACCAAACGCCTTTATATTATCCTACAAATTCTCAACTGTTTATAGAATATTCTAAAAGCAACCCCTGTCCTATAAACTGCATTACTCCCGGAAAGAAACATACAAGCGACATCAAGATTTGAGTTGAAAGTTTTAATGGCCCAAAAAGCTTTGTATTCAAGTTCCACATGCAAATGACAAGGGTTTCCATAAATTATCCTATAAGGTGACATATCAAGTGAGGTTTTGAAAGTAGTTTGATAAGCCCAAAGTGCATCACTAAGTCTCAAAGACCAATCTTTACAATTTAGGTTAACTGTTTTCTCCAAAATTTGTTTAATCTCCCTATTTGCAAGTTCTACTTGTCCATTTGTTTGAGGATGATAAGGGGTAGCAACTTTGTATGTGATTCCATATTTCTTCATTAATGACTCAAATGACTTATTACAAAAATATGTTTTCTTGTCACTTATCATGGCTCGAGAAATTCCGAATCGACTCAAAATATTTTCTTTCAAAAATTTAATCACTGTTTTATGGTCATTATTTCGACTTGGAATTGCCTCTACCCATTTTGATACATAATCAACGGCTACTAGAATATATACAAAACTAAATGACGGTGGAAAAAGTCCCATAAAGTCAATACCCCAACAGTCACGTAATGGCTGCATTATGAGTTTATTTTACGTGTTTATGTTAAGTTTTAGTCTCGAATTACTCTAATGATGGAAAATGAACTCATATGGTAATTCAAATGAGTTCAAATGGGTACAGAAACGATTTGAGTCTGAAACTTTCCCCACAATATCATCACGTATTGTTGCTTTCTTAAATAAATTGATATAAGCAGTAGAATGGTGGTGTAAGTTTTAATTCTCATGCCAGAAGGAAGCTTTTCCGCCGTCGGATTACCATAACTGGCCGGCGGACTACCTCGTTAGGGTCTCAAATTTACCAATCAACGTGATGTGTGAACACGTTGAAAAGTTGTGTGCCATATTTAGGAGCGAGATATAAATGGATAAAGAGGTACTAAATATATATGGTTAGTTATTAACGTAGATAAAGTAATATTTAACGTCCAGCACTATATTATTTCAGTATGTTATTAATTATAATTAATTTTAAAATAAATATTAATTAAAATTTATGAGAGTAATATAATATTATTCATATAAATATATTAAATTATAATTGATTGTGTCGTGACATTGTTAGGATCTTCACGAGCCTATATAACTTTTATGTCATACATAATGCCCCACTTGATCCTAAACACGTCACCCGTAAAACGAAAAGAATTGGAATAAATAAACTATGGTGTATAATACCAAAGTGCTTCATGTGATCTAGGCATCAAAACCTAGTGCCACTAACATGCTAAGGCCATTTTTGCAACGATGCCACTGCAGAACTCAACCATTTGTGTGAAATCCCACATCGGCTGGAAAGGGGAACGAAACACTCTTTATAAGGGTGTGGATACCTTTCCCTATCAGACGCGTTTTGAAAACCGTGAGCTGCGGAGGGCGGTATGGTCCAAGTGGCAAAGCGGACAATATCTGCTAGCGGGGTTCTTGGGCTGTTACAATTTGAGTTCTAGGGGTTCTGAACCTCCTTCCAGAACCTGAAGACGAAAACTGGACTCGTTTTGACCTCCTAAATTTGTAGATGCTCTCCATTCAAGAAGTAAATGTCATACATACAAATAGTTAACATGTCTAATTTTCAAAAAAGACAATTAATTAATTAAAGAAAAGATAATTACTCATTATTATATAGTCACCTAATTTTAATATTATATTGTATTTTATTATGAAGTTTCTTATTCATAAATTTGAGAAACCTAAAGTCACTCTCACCTATATAAAAGGGGTTTAGTCACATAATTTTTCATTTTACAATCATTTTACTGTACATTCTCTCTATAATTTTCTCTTTGCTCTTATCTTGAGACTTAGAGAAACTTTTATAATTCTCTAGAAAATAGTGAAGAATAATGGATGTAGGATCATCTTTTTTGGACTGAATCATTATAAAATTCTTGTCTCTTTACTTTACTTTATTTTTCAGTTCGTTTTATATACAAGTCACATCTCAAATTCATAAAATTAATCATTGATAAAACCTCCATCAACAATTGGCACTAGAAGGAGAGCTATTATAGCAAAGAGTTTGTCGTTTTCTTATTAATGGTAAATACAAAAAATATCACAAAAAACGATAGAGTTAGCCAAAATTAACCTCAAAGTGTTGTTACTATACAGGTCGATCCTACTCAGGATCAACCAGAAGTGACTGCACTAGAGAAGAGTATGCTTCAGAGATAAGATGACATGGAAGATGCTCTAGTAAAACTTCAGCAAATCACTAATCAAATCAATGATCCTTTGAGGAGACTCGCTGAAGGGCAGATAGTGACACTACCACAACAAGAGAGCCCTAGAGACCATCCTAGTCCATAACCTGAGAAGGAGATTCACATTTAAGAAATAGGAAATCGTGATCAGCCTAGAGCCCAGTAGGAGCGATATGTAGATCGCACGTCTAAAGAAAAAAGATAAAATTGTAGACTTACCATAAGAGTCTGATACTAGAATTTCGATTACAACGACTAGGTTCATCAATCGAGAAGCGTCTTTGAAAGAATTAGTAGGGAGCTAAGACGAGACTCTGCTAACTCGGGACAACATTTGGAACAATGACCCTAAATGGTTAGTCATGAGCAATCTACATTGCATCATAACAACCAAGCCTCATCTTATTGAAATGTTTTAGTTAAATTTACTCAAAGGTCATTGTAGACCCAGTCTAATTAACCTAGCTTATATCGTGATAATAACGACCAATGACCATCTTTACCATGAGTGAGGGATTATAATGCCCTTTCGCCAAACATCGATGTTCATAACTTGAGAATCGCATTAGATATACTTGCTAGATGGGATGATGAGCTCCTAGTTAAATATCATCAATCACCATTTAATGAAGAAGTTCGAGATTTTGTACTCACTGTTGGATTCAAATTTCCTACAATAAACATTTTCGATGGGAAGACTAATCTAGAAGGCCATATAGATTATTTCAACGACCTAATAGAGTTCTACTGGGTTGATGATCTCACATATTGTAGGTATTTTGCTGTAACCCTTACAGGTATAGTAAAGAAATGGTTCAGAGGATTTCAGACTAGTACGATCTTATCCTGATAGCAATTTCAGACCGTATTCTTGAGGCAATTTCAGGCCGCGAAAAATTTTACTATTCCTTTGATTAGCTTGTCTGCTATTCGACAAGGACTCAACGAAACTTTGCAGTTATATCTTAACCATTTTACTTCAAAGTTAGCAAAAGTTAATAATACGCCTGAAAGTAGAGTCCTGACTTTAATGATAGCTAAAGTATAACTAGAGACCAAATTCTGGGAAGAGTTGCTAGAGTAGGAATATAGAACCCTTGAAGACTTCTATCGGAGAGTCGATCTACATCTAAGAGTGGAGTCTTCTCGAGAAAATCTTCATAAGACGAAGAAAAAAGAAGAAAAAGACACAACCAAGGATGCGACCACAAATCCACCAACAACAGCAATAATAAGAAGTCAAAAAAAGGAAGAATAAATAGCCAACTGAAAAGCAGCCTGAGCTAAAAAAGCATGAGATTCCAAGAGCTTCTTTATGATTTAACAACTATATCGAGCTAAGTATAGCCATTGATCATATCTATATGGTCACAAACTAATAGAAGCAATATCGCAAGCCAAAGCCAATAAAGCAGGATAGGACAAAATGTGATCCTAACAGGTTTTGTTGATATCATAATGATATTGGATACCACACTAATGATTCTTATGCCTTAAAGGATGAAATTAAGAAGCAAATTAGAGAAAGATAGTTATGGCAATATACGAGACAAAATGGTGGAGTGAGAGAAGAAAACCAACAGCGATATTTGGAATTTCAATGTGAAGTATAAACTATCTTTAGAGGCCCACATGTTAGTGGAGATTTTAAGAGAGCATAGGATAGGTATGTGCGAGAAACTCGATAATAGCCATTCACTAATGTGAACACCCTGAGCAGTATTTGTAGAAGCTTTAGCAGGTACCAGACATAGACATTACTTTCACTGAGTAATATGTGAGAAAGGTCCATTACCCGAATAATGATGAGCTCATTATAAAAATTAATTATGGTGGTATATAATTATGACAAGTATTAGTCGATAATGGAAGTGTTGTCGATATTTTGTATTATGAGGCATTTAAGAAGATGGAGTTGAATGATAGTGACTTAAAACCTGTTGCCACTCCAATCTATAGATTTACGGGAGATAGTATAATGCCGAAGGGTATGATTGAGTTGATAGTGAATATTGGAACTTATCCAAGAGTTTTAATAGTGATGTCCCAATTTTTAGTGGTAGATTACCCCTTGCATTCAATGTTGTATTAGGAAGGTTAACTCTAACTACGAGCTATTATCTCAATTTATCATCTTACCATGAAGTTCCCAACATAGCACGGGATAGGCAAAGCATGAGGTAACCAATATAATGCATGATCTTATTATAACAACTCTTTAAAGCTTACTAAACGAGAAATAACACCTCGCACAATGATAGTCCAGCAGCAAACAAAAATGTCAAGCGAAATATCAATCAAAGACCTCGACCTACAAAGATTAATGAAGAGGTCAAGACTAGACTAATCGAAAACTTGGAAGATTTGTCAATAGATGAGTCTTTGAAGGTGCTAAAAATCGGAGTGAAGCTTCAAGAACCTGTGCGAGCTGAGTTAGTCATATTCCTAAGAACGAATGTAGATATCTTCGCATGACAACATTCGAATATAACGGAGATTGATCCAAATATTATATGTCATAGCCTTAACATTGATACGAAGAAGAACCCCGTACAATAGAAGAGAAGGGCGATGGATCTAGAGCATTATGACATATTAAAAGAAGAGGTCGAGAAATTGCTTGAGATCAGATTTATGAGGGAATCTTTTTACCCAAACCAGCTTGCAAATCCAGCTTTGGTGAGGAAACACAACAAGCAGTGGAGAACATATATTGATTTCACATATCTTAATAAAGCATGACTAAAAGATAACTTTCCACTTCCTAGAATCGACCAGCTTGTAGATGCAACATCTATGCATAAATTGCTAAGTTTTATAGACATATATTCTAGATATAATCAAATTTCTATGTACGAGCTTGATAAGGAGTACACTACATTCATCACTAATTAAGGTCTGTACTGTTACAAAAAAAATGTCATTCGGACTCATTAACGTGGGAGTAACTTATTAATGTCTTGTTAATATGATGTTTGCAAAGCAAATTGGGAAGATAATGGAGGTATATGTTGATGATATGTTGGAAAAATCTAAAAAACTGTAAACTATGTCACACATCTTGATGAAATGTTCAAGATTCTTCGGAAATACCATATGAAATTAAACCCCAAGAAATGTCCATTTGGAGTAAGATTAAGGAAATTTCTTGGGTTTATGGTCAATCAGTAAGGTATCAAAGCTAATCATCAAAAGATTCAAGCATTAATTGACATGCAATCTCCTCGTAAGCCAAAGAATGTGTAGAGTTTGGCATGAAGAGTAGCTGCATTAAGTTGGATTGTATCTAGATCGACTAATAAATGTCAACTATATTTTGAAGTGCTAAAAGGTTCGAAGAAGTTTGAGTAGACTGAGAAGTGCGAGTAGGTATTCTAAGAATAAAAGAAACACGGGTTCTCATCCATTCTTATCGAAATCAAAATCTAGGGAAAAATTGTTCTTATACCTTGCCGTTTCTAAATATGTAATAAGTGCTGTATTGATTCGAGAAGAAGAAAATACACAGTGACCTGTATATTATGTGAGCAAAAGATTACTCGATACAGAAACTAGTTATCTAAAGATAGAGAAGTTGGTGTCTTTTAGAAGTTCGAAGCATTAGATCAATTACCTAAATAGGCTGTTGAGTTGAGCTAATTCGACATCAATTTTTGACTACGCACTGCAATCAAAGGTCAAGCTCTCGTAGATTTCATCGCAAAGTTCACTTATGATGTCAATCTTCCTATAAAAGTGATCGAAAAACCTACTTTGAATTTGTCAAATTTGTGGAAGTTTTGTATAAATGGATCATCAAATAAAAACAGACCTAGTACGGACTTGATGTTAATTAGCCTAAAAGGGCATAATATTCATAGCGTACTTTACTTTAGATTCCCAGCATCAAATGATGAAGCAAAATATAAGGCATAGATTATTGGACTTAAGCTCGCATAAGAGATGAAGTAAGAGATAATCAAAATGTTCAATAATTCTTAATTAGTTGTTTGCTAAGTAATTGGTGATTACCAAGTAAGAGGAAGGAAGATACTGGCATATCTATAAGAAGTACAATATCTCTTCTCAATATTTACTGTATATAGTATTTAACAACTACCTCGTAGAAAAAATAGCTAAGTAAGTGCCTTAGCTAAATTGGCCTCGACAAAGGATATAGGATTACTGAAGTTGATAATCACCATCGAAGTGCATGTGCAAGCGAGAAAAATTTGTTGGTCGGCTTATACTTATGGTCGAGGGAAACCTCTCTAAGTTGAGAATATACGCACTTCATGGTCGAGATATTTCTCTATAAGATTAAATAAATATAACTATTTGACTTCGACGAGATCTTCATTTAGTTAATTATACCTCAACAAGATCTTTATTTGATCATTGAGCTCTCTATATTCGAGCTCCCCAAGTACGAGCTCTACATACTATATGAATTTTCATCGCTACTATTAATAATTCTTCTCAAATCTCTTCATTTTGTATCGATTATTATACGACTACTAGCTCATAGGACATCTTTATATACTTTGATGATTCCATCAATAAAACTTGATGTATTTTCTTCATGCGATCTATCTTTATTCTTATGCATTGTCTACTTATAGTTTTATGGTAGTTATTGCAACACTATAAAATTTAGGGGGCAGTAAGATTAGACTAAAAATCTCATATCTTTTTCCTAAAGGTCTAACATAACTACCATTTAGAGTTGAATTTTTCAATCTCAATTTTGAAAATTCAAAGACTTCAGGGTTTTCCTCCTTACTTCATGCCTCAGTATGTCGTACTACACGATGTCCCTCTACGAACTTCGAAGTAAATAAACATAATGTTCATAGTTCAATATGATACAACGCTAAAATCTTACTTGACATGGAACTTCTGAAAAATAAAATCACTCACATTCGTTATTTTTCAGAGATGACCTAACTTATCCTACTTAAACTTTTTATTAAGTTAAGAAGATTTGAATCGTAAGAGCGCAAAGATCAATCTAACTTGTTTTTAAGTTATCGATATGACATGAAATTCTGAATTTTCAGAATAACTTAACAACTCTTGTGAGTTTATATCTTATGGAAGATTGTCAAATATAGAACTTCAAGTTAATATGCGAGGTGGGCTAACAATTCCTATAATTCACATCCAATGGAATAACGAGCTATGGATCTATCCTATGGAAGAGCTTGATTCTTATTTTATGAAGCAAAGTATCTTAAGAAAATGCGAGCTTAGTCAAAAGCATTAGAACTAAGGTCAAGTATTTTTTATATCTTTGTTTACTTCTAGTATTTTTGGAATTTTCTAACATTTTGCAGAAAAATTTGAAATATGACACCTTTTAAAACAGCTAAAAAGAATAAAAAGAGTTTATATCATTCACTAATTCAGCACCTACGAGCTGCTCTATAACGGCATAGGTGTCATCAACCATATCTTCAGGGTAGCACACCTTATTTTGTTTCTTGTCGACTAGATTGAGACTTTTAGAATATGAAGCATACTTCTATAATGTGAGCATTATCTCAAATTTATGGTTGAGAAAAGATCTTCTTTAAAAGACTTTGTAGTCTCTTCGACGCTCTACTAGTCAACAGTTATATCGACAACAATATGATTCTTAAGTGTTTCTTACTTCTCCATAAGTTTTCATGAAAGATCAATGTGATCGCCTTTTAGTCACATTACTTTCACTTTGTTATTGGATAAGTGACTTTTTTCAATTTACTAAGAGTTTGATCCTTATTAAACTCACAAAAGATTAACTCATCTACCTATAAGAAAAAGATGTCAACAAGAGTATGGTGGCACTATTTGATCACTGCTTTGCACCTACTAACTCAATCATCGACATCGACAAAAAAGAATTGAGAGAACTTACAATAAGTTCAGTTGAAGACTTGAGTGAGAACTATTAATCACAATGACATGTAGTCAACTATTTTATTAAAGAAAGCTTTCAACACATTAAGAATGCATTAAAAGTTGGGGGCTATTGTTGTGTAGTTTTTTTTGCCACCACAAATAATTGACATGTCTAATCTCTAAAAAAGGCAACTAGCTAATTAGAGAGGAGATAATTACCTATTATTGTATATTCACTAAATCTTAATATTATATTATATTTTCTTATAAAATTTTCTATTCACAAAATTGGGAAACCTAAAGCCATCCTCACTTATATAAAGGGGGATCAGTGTTATAATTTTTTTATCTTACAATCACTTCACTATACACTCTCTCTATAATTTTTTCTTTACTCTCAACTTAAGGCTTAGAGAAACTCTTGTAATTCTCTAGAAAATAGTGAAAAACAGTGGATATAAGATTATCTTTTTTAGGATTGAACTACTATAAAATTCATGTCTCTTTACTTTACTTTATTTTTCAATTCGTTTCACACACAAGCCACATTTCAAATTCATAAAATTAATCGTTAACAAAACCTCCATCAACATACACTAACTAGAATTTTTAAGTTTCTTTTTATTATAAATACGAACCAATTGTGTGATGCTAGGATAGTCTAGTTATTTTTTTGGGATGATTTTTCAAGATGTGTAGCATTATTATTCTTTTTTATTTCTTCCTCCACTCGGTAATTGTACGTTACTTAAAAATCTACATATTCATCATTCAAGTTTTGAACGTAGAAAGAACTTTTATGATCCAACATACTAATCCACGATGAGTACTGGCTTATACAAATTCACATCAAGCTAAAATTATTCAAATATTAAAGGTTCTTTGACAAGGCCGGCATTCAAATTGCAAACATGAAGTGATCAAAAACCCAAGGGCTAACAAACCCATAAGAGATCCTGTCTAGGCTGAAAATCTATTAGAATTTAGGTTCCTTCCAATATAGGCCTCCATTGAATTTTGGGAAATTGACATAAACAATAGTACTTTCGTTTGAAATGACTCTTTTAGCTGTATTTTGAAAAATGACTTTTCTGGTAGTGTTATAGTGTTTTGTGATCCTATGTGACAAAAGGTTATACAATTTATGATTATTGATTTGTTCTAAAAAATTATAATTTTATACTCACAAATTATGTGACTTTTTATTACATAATTTGTGACACTATTAAAAATATCAATTTGAAAAAGACTACTAAAAAGACTATTTTGTGCTACATTAGTAATGTCAATTTCCCTTGAATTTTTCATGTTAAATATAAAAGTAAAAACTAGGCTTTGTACGGCATTTTCAGAAAAAAATATTTAAAATATAGTGGGATGTGTTATTTATAAACCTAGTACTGTTTTTATTGAAAAAAATGCCAATTTTAAAAAATATTTAGAAGAATACCATTTTTAAAATAGCAACTAGTAATTGGTACTCAATTTTTGGTAAAAGTGTTCAAAATAACTGTCAAACTATGGAAATTAACCAATCTAGACCAATCTGCACCATTGTAGTACATTTGTGACTGGCAACGGACTGAAAAAATAGCAAAGTGAACAGTTTGGTTCGGCTTGGATTGGTTTGTAGATTGAAAAAAATATGCTCATTTTCAAACCAAACCTCCCAAATAAATTAGTTTTATAAATAGTTATATATATATATATTATAATATATACTTATTTTGTACTTTTTATTGTAATATATACTTTTGATGTGTAATATAAGTTTATTTTTGTAGCTTCTTTAAATTGAAGTTTAAAATTTTTATTGTTATTGTGATATGTATTATTGTTTTTGAGCTGTCTTATTTAAGATTTATAGTTTAATTATAATTTGTTTAAAATATTATAAACTTTAAAATTGCTCTAATACTTCGATTGAGATTTAATCTAAGTTTGAAATTTTTAGAACTTTCAATTTGATTGTAAGCTTTAAATATATTATTTTGATTTAAATATTTGGACTATGTTAAGGTTACTCTTTATGTACTATTATTTGGAATATGTTTAGTTTGATATTTGTATTACTCAAATTGCGAAAACTACCCAAACCACACCATAAAATATAAGTGCAATCTGATCAGTTTGAGTCAATCAATACAGACTGCATGGCTTGGTAGATTGGTCAAATTATACATATGATTTAGTTTATGGATTGACATTTTAAACTGGTCAAACTGGCCATGAATACCCCTAGTTTTTATTCCTAGTTTTTGAATACAAGTAACTTGTAACTGATAACCAGTTTTCAAAAATCAGTAATTAGCCATCATTTTAAAAATAATGTTTTTAATAAAAATCGTATGGAAATTGAAAAAAAAACTGATGTCCATATATTTGTAATTCTTTTTTATTTTTATAAGTAAAAATGTTAGAAACCTCATATGAAGCTAGTTCCATCTAACTTGGTTGCTTATAAAATGCAATGATGCAAAGGAATTTCACACGTTTGGCCCTTATATTATTCACAAATTGGCAAAAAAGTCACTAAGTTATTTTTTTTGACAATTAAATCTCTTTTATTTGTTCATGTTAAAGTTTTCATAAAATTGATCATGTTTAAGTAAAAGAAATTAGTATTTCATTAATACTAATTAGTTTGAAAGGAAAATAAAAGAAATTTTACATTTTGATTTGAATATTTTTGATTTTTATATTATGTTAATTATAATCAATTTTTAGTTATTTTCTTTCTAATTTCATTTAAAGTTAGTAAAATATTAATTTTGACATTCAAAAATCTTATACGTGACTTGAAAATGCTTAATTCTATCCGATATTTTAATAATTACTTACAAAACGAGCTTAATTATCAAGATTTTTAAAACTTAGGGACTTAATTGTCAAAAAAATTAAGTCAGGGCCCATTTTACCAAACCCAAATAATATAAGGACCACTCGTGCCAAAAACCATTGCAATCCAATTCAATTAGCTTGGATTGAGTTGGAGCCAACATCCGAAAAGATTTGATTTTGATAGTTTTAACACCCTAGGACTTGACATATTTCATATCCAAACAGTACTAAAGAAGTGAAATATCAAATGTGTGAATAAAAGGATTTAATGCAAACTAGACAGCATAAATTAATTCTTCATTCCAAGGAAATTAGGAATCTAACCACCAAATAAAGAAACATTATCAAATATGCGTTACAATTATGTCCTGAAAAAGAAAATAAAAATATAGGTAAAAATAAAAAGATGAAAGACAACATAAATGGGATTCATATATTTTCGACTTAAGTAAGAAGAAAGCTCAAAATGGGGTACCAATTTCACTCCTGGTTTCTGTTGGGCTGTACAAAGCAGATCTGTTCCTTGGTCTATTTTCCTCCAACTGCTTCACAACTTCATCCATGGTAGGTCTAACCGAAGGCACCGGGGCACAGCAACCCATTGCAAGTTTCAACGCCTGGATCAGTCCTTCCTCCATTGGACTACGTATTCCCTTCAAAACCTCCACGTCAAAGACCTCCATTGTTGTCTCCTCAAGAACCGCCACTTTCACCATTGAAGGCAAGTCCACAAACTCGCCACTTCTTCCACTCTTCCCAGGCTTCTTTCCTATCAAGATCTCCAACAACATAATCCCAAACGCGTATACATCTGTCCTCGAGTTGCATTTCTTCATCCTCTGGAGCTCGGGTGCCTTGTAACCGTCAGTCTTGGCTAGTGCCACTATTTCATCAGCCACCGCAGGAACCATGATCTTGTCTAGGCCGAACTCAGTCAGCCTGGCAACAAAAAAGTCATCAATGAGAACGTTTTTGGATCTCACATTGCCATGAGTGATGGGAGCTTCAAGACCTGCGTGGAGATATGCTAGCCCTCGGGCTATACCCAGTGCAATTTTATGGCGCCTCGCCCAATTCAGCACCGGTTTTCCAACTCTAGTTTCTGCATCAAAACCAGAAATAGAATGAACGAAAAAGTTAAAAATGAAGTTAAATTGAGTGCCTATAGGTGAATACAAAAGAGCAATGGTGTACATTTTTTTTTACCAATTATAAATGAAGAAAAGAAAAAAGGAAGCTCATTGAGTAATAATCTAAGACCGTAGTCAAAGTTGGTTAGTATTTGTCTTTTCCACAATTATAAATTGTACTGTTCTTAATTTAGATAATACACTAAAAAGAAGGCTTGAAGGCCTAGAGTGTTTGGTCCTGCTCTGATCTGTATAGTACTTTACATGTCAACAGTAACTCCTTTAAAGTGTGCTAAGAGTGAGCTTACATGAAGTAAAAAGACTTCAAAGTACAAAATCAGAAGACTTCTGCCAGCTAGTTTAAACTATTAGTTTCATGTTCATGGTGGAGGATTGTGGAAATATCCACAATTCTTCAACATCTGTAAGAGAAAAGTTTTCTATTTGACTTGGGAGCAATGAATCATGCAATTTTTTTGTCATCTCCCGGTTCCTCATCTTACACATATCTATGGCATGTAACTGACAAATCTCTGGGGCATAACAATGATTCTTCTACGTGTTTCAACCAACAAGTGATTACGGAATCACCACTTGGGGCATGGCATTCATGATCCAAAGATTACAGAACATAAACAATTCAAACATGTAAAGTTAAATATTATCTATGGTTCTGTAGTACTAATGCATACAATCAGTAATTCGGAAAGCTCAATAAAATATTCATACCATGTAAATAATCATGAAGGCTTCTGTGAGGGAGATGATCATATATCAGAAGCTTCTCCCCTCTCTTTCCCTGATAGAAAGCTCTGAGTGGAATCAAATTCTCATGTCGAATTCGGCCAAGTTGCTTTATCACCGGAATACAGGAACTCCTATCCTTACAACTACCTTCTCTCAATAATCTCAAAGCTATGGTCCCTCCATCTGCAAGCTTTGCCTTGTAAACAGTACCATAATTTGTCTTCTCCATAACTTGTCCTGTTGCGTTCAACACGTCATCTAAAGTCAAATGTTCACCTCCCTGAAACAAAATTAGCTTCCCCTCTCCACCAGCACCAACTCCACCTTCATTTTCGCCATTACCATCACCTCCATCCCCAACCTCATCTTCTCCTTCCTCCAATTCATCTTCACTTTCTGCTTTACTCTTTCTCTTCTTGTGTTGTACATACCCAATAAGGAATGAAGCCAAAACCACAGTTCCAGTCATAAAACCAATCACAAGACCAGCAATGGCACCTGAGCTCAGTCTAGAGTTTCCACTGCAACTTTTCAAGGGTAACCCACAAAGGGCAGGGTTGTTTCCCTCAAATACCTCCCTAGCAAAATTTGATTTACCAAAAACTGGCAGCACCCCACTAAAGTTATTGTGTGAAAGGTCCAGTTTTTCAAGGTTTAGCTCAGCTAAGCCTTGGGGAATTGGACCTGAAAACAAGTTGTTCCCAAGATCAAGCTGCTTGAGAGCAGGAAACTGGGTTATGATGAATTCAGGGAAATTACCAGTAAACTCGTTATCACCCAAATCAAGAAACTGTAAATTCCTACAGGTAGAGTTTGGCAATGCGGGTTCAGGAAGAGACCCAGATAATGAGTTACCATGGAGCCTAAGAGAAACTAGTTTATTACACAAGTTCCATATAGAAGGAGCCAAAACCCCATTTAACAAATTGTTGCCCAAATCAATATCTGAGAGGGAAGAGCTGTATCCAAGCTCAAGAGGAATAGTACCCTTTAATGAATTAACGTTAAGGTAAAGACTTTGTAACATAGTGAACTCACCAAGCTCTCTAGGGAGTGAACCAGAGAGATTAGCAGAGGGAAGCTGAAGAGAGAGAAGGTGAAGAGATGGGTCCCTGAAGAGGGAAAGGTTGGTCCATTGGGGCGATGAAACGTCGTCGCATAGAAGAGGAGAGCCATTGGAGAAGACCCATTTGACACCTCTCCATTGGCAAACTGGCGCACTAGAATTCCATGAAGATAAGAGCAAGTTCTCAGAGTTACCTTGTAGTGAAGCTTTGATCGTTTCCAGAAGAAGCACAGCGTCTACGGAGTAAGAAGATGGTGATCTTACTGGTACAGTTGAAGACTGGTTCAGTGTGCTACTTGAGCTTGTAACAAGGAAGAAGAATAAGAAGAAGAAGAAAACATGGAAAGAGAAAAGCTTCAAAACCTCCATGAAAGGAAGCTTAGTCAAGACACGGATAGAGAGAGAGAGAGAGAGAGAGAGGAAAGGTGAGTGAGTGCAGTGGTGGGGAGTTCAAAGAGGTTCTCTTTTTTGGGAAAGCTGACAGAGTGTTGACTATGAGTTATCTGAGAGTCTAGTTTCATTTGACGGTCTCGATTTGACTATACATTCATGCAAAATACATACTTTGTTTTTGAAATGATGATCCAACGGTAGAGAGACATCGGAGAGAATATACGCCTAACACCTTATAACAAAACATTTCATTCATGATACATATTTTTTTAAAAAAATGAACCCAAAAAAAAAAAAAAAAAAGAAAACATTTCATTATTTATTGATATGCTTTTTTATATTTTAATTTATTTGCTATGGACGCTCATCTTTAGAATTTTTGATGTCTTTTTCCTTATTTTAGGCTTTGGTTTGGTTTGGTTTGGTTTGCATATCTAGAGAAAGAAAAGGTTGTTGTGAAGCCACCAAATGTAGTCTTTTCAAGGCCAAGTTTTTACATGAAGGTGCACTGGATTTACCCTGCTCCTTCATCCTGGACTATACACGTGTTCATTAGGTTATAGTTTCAGGCTTGACTTGTTTATCAAGGGTAGGATTTTGTGGGTTTATTATGGTGCTGATAGGTCGTTATCTACATATGCACCGAAGTATAATCAACTAATCAAGTGGGTCAGCATGCTTGTGGGTCAGAGTACAAAGTGAAGGGAGAAAAAGATAAAGTGAGCTGAGTAGGTAAGACATGAAGAAAAAAATGGAAGTAGCTAAACAATATGAAAGTAACGTTTTTTTTTTTCTTTTAATAATGTACATGATATGAAAGTGAAAATAAAGATTGATAAAGGAGTATTATCGATTATGTTTTTCGAAGAAATAAAATAAAAAAGTTAAAATAGGGAGAAAAGAATTAAAGGAGAGTGTTAAAGGAGGTGCTCACGTGAAGTGAATTCCACCTATGCACTGTCGGTCTCACCCTAGGAGGGATCGTTTTCACAAAGATTCAGTAATTATTTCTCCATTCAGTGGTTCAAATTAATTTGCTTTCAAAATGCACGGAAAACTCCCCATTATACTCTCGTATCCCAAATAATGTATTTAACAGCAAAAGTACCTTTGTGAAGATTAGTTACTTGAAGAAGCTATGCTTAAAGTAATCTTTGGAAACCACTGAGTATGTAGCTTAGGTGGTTAAGTGGATTGCGGCGAGTAGAAGTTCGGGTTCGAGTCAGGCAAATGTTAGGAATTTTCTGCAGAGGATGGTTTTTGCTAAATTCGACTTAATGTCTACTTGCATTACCTACATTGTGATATTGCTTACATTAGTCACTTAATCAATTAGACACTTAATAGGTCAGGAAGTACTTCATCTTTTAATGGAATAAAATTTATTTGAATATTTAATCTTTGCAAACATATCTGTTAGTGGATCGGAACTGTAAAATATTACGTTCTGATAAGTTAGCTACTCCTAGTCGTCCCTCGTCCTATTTATATTAACAAAAAATATGAAATAATCTTTGGGAATTTATTTTGTAATATAGCAAAACTAAGAAAATAAAGTCTGGATAGCCACATACTTAGTTTCATTAGTAATCACACATTAATTAATTTCTAATGTTGAGTTTTAAAGTTCAAACTTCTCTTCACACTATCGAAAAACTAGAATAAACTATATTTTTCTTTTCACGAAAATGAAAAGATTCACCTTGCAAATGTTATATGTCGTGGGAAAAAGGGTTTTTCTTTTTTCTTTTCTTGGGTTCCTATAGTTCATGTAGAAGAAAATATATCCATTATCCACATACTTAGAAGAATAATCTCTGTTTGAGTAACATCAGTGAAACAGTAAAGAGATAACGGAGAAGTGGTGGATCTTTCATCAAGTAACCTCTGATTTTCACATTCCAAGCTAAAAATATCTAACTTTTAGCCTAACTATTCAAACTCATGCCAGTCTAGGAAATCATTCATTCTTTCCTTACTTTAACTGACTTTCCATCATCAACCCACTTTGTAAATCTTTGACCTTGATGTATTTGTCACCTTGTTTTGTTTCCGTCAATATTTTGCTTTTATCTTTTTGTTTTTAAAAAGTAAAAAGATAACCACATTATTAATTTGTTCATTATTACATCATTAACTTTTTCTATTTCGCTTGGTTTAGCCCTTTTTTCATCCTCAAAGAACCGCAGTTAAAATGTAAAAGGTTGAAGCATTGGAAACCTTACTATGAAACCTGAAGTACAATTAGGAATTTTTATTTTGTGCTGAATCTTGTTCGGCATGGTGGAGACATACTGATTGGTTTTCTCAGTTTTGCTATCCAATGATGGTTTTAAAGCTACACAAAAATCATTACTCTGGTTAAAAACATTTGACTATGGATTGTATGTTCTCTGTACTATTTACAATCACTCTTATCACGTATTTCAAAATAAGTTATTGCCACCCTTATCTCACCAGTTATTGTAATTTGAACTGGAGGGTAAAGTATTTCCGTTCTGGAATTAATATTACAGTCCTACCCTTTCTTTATTGAGGATTTAGCTGTCTTGATCCTGTTTTAGTATGGACTTTGGAAATTGACGAGTTACTGAAGCATAGCATTTTAGCATTGTATTTTGGGCTTTCTTTATGTCCTAATTGACAAACTAATCGAGGCACTCAAAAGTGTTTTGAAACCACTACCACTAGGCTTTTTTATTTCCTTGGAAGGGGAGCTCACAGCCTCCAACTGATTAGGGAAAGAAACAAGATCTCTGCACAAAAGAAATACAGAACAAGAAAAGAAACACCAACTCACCCCATGACTAACCAAAGATTGAACTCAAAAGAATAGTGGAGGACTAAATCTTTTCCTTGTTAAATTCTTTTTTATTTTATCCTAGTTTATATTTGGCTAACTCAAAACAGAAGACAATTGAGACCTCGAAGTTCTAACTATACAATCTGGCAAAGGGAGATTAGGCATGGAGCTTCAAATGCAGATGGGATGACCACGTTTATTTAGTTGGTTATTCTTTTTACAGTTCAATACAGCTAACTAGAGGCTTATTCATCTTTAGTGTTGAAAAATTACCAGCAATCCATACAAGAGCATGCCCCATGATCAAAATGGTGGAACCTTTTCCTGTCCCGCACAATAATCTTTCGCTTATAAATTTGAGAGATTAATTTTATTGAAGCGTGGCAATCTTCACATATGCGTAGGTTCTTCACGATCCGAAGTGGCGTCTCATGGCCAGTACTGATCAAGCCAAAGGCAATGGCAATCTTCTCGCTATGATATTGCAAAGTGCTCTGTTTTTCTTCCGCATCCATGTTGAGCAACACTTGTTCGGTCTTCGGCCGATAGCCTGCCAACCTCAGCTCATATGAAATTTCCTCCAACATTGAATGGATTTCTTTGGCTCTGGAATGAGAATCATCTCCTACAAGAAACTCATGGATAACTCCATCAAGCTCAATCCAACTACATCCAGGATCCTTCCTGATATCCATATCCTTCATCTTCAATCTCACTTCCGAAACTGCTTCCCAGTTTCCTGAAGAGGCATATAAGTTTGAGAGAGCAACGTATGACCCACTATCATGAGGTGCCAAGTTCATTAAAATCTCTGCTACTCGTTTGCCAGTATCTATGTTCTTATGCATCTTGCAAGCACCAAGCAATGCCTTCCATATTACATCATCTTGCTTAATTGGCATGTTCAGTATAAGCTCTTCAGCTTCTTCTAAATGTCCAGCACGGCCTAAAAGATCAACCATACAGCCATAATGCTCGATTCTTGGTTCCAAGCCTTCTACACTAACCATGTGCTTGAAAAATGATCGACCTTCCCTCACCAAGCCCCCATGGCTACAAGCACTCAAAAGACCAATATACGTTACATCAGTTGGCATTACACTAGCTTTTTCCATCCGAGAGAAGTAGTGAAGCGCATCCTTTGCTCGACCATGCATAGCAAATCCACCAATTATGGCATTCCAAGTGATTGGATTCTCTTTCGGCAGGCTCTCAAAAACTTGAAGCGCCTTCTCAATGCTTCCACACTTGGAATACATATCAACCAAAGCAGAACCAAGCACATCATTCATCTCAATCTTGTTCTTCTCAGCATATAAGTGTACCCATTTTCCCAACTCAAGTGCCCCAAGACGTGAAATCGCAGGAAGAACACTAACCAAGGTAACATAATTTGGACATACCTCTCCCAACTGCATATCTCTAAACAACTCTATCGCTTCCTTAAAAAGCCCATTTTGCGCATATCCAGATATCATCACATTCCAGGACACCACACTTCTTTGAGGCATTTTATCAAACAACTCCCGAGCAGCTTGAAAATCCCCAATTCTCACACAACCATCAACCATTACGTTCCACAAAACTACATTACCATCCTTCCTTCTCTTATCTCTGACCACTTTATACACATTCCCATAATCACTAACGTTCCTAAAAAACAAAACATCAGCACCTTCCATAGCCCCACACATGACATACATCCTAACAAGATTGCTAAGAACAAACACATCCTCATCCAACCCATACTTCAAAACCAAGCCATGAACTTGCTTGCCCATTTCAACACTCCCAGTTCTAGCACAAGCTTTCAACACAGAAGGGAAAGTAAACTGATTGGGTTCCACAGAACCAACAGAAACCATTTGACGAAACAACAAAAGGGCCTCCAATGGTTGTTGTTCCTCCTCGTCATCGACGGAGCTCTCCGCGAGTCCTCTGATGATGGTGTTCCAAGAGAAGCAATTGGGCTCGCGCATTTGGTCGAACACTTGGCGCGCGTACTCCAAATCACGATGTTCACCGGAAAGAGCGCAGAATCTGAGGACCTCGGCGGCAGCAAGTGGGTTGTGGATTTGGCCAGTTTTGATGAACAGGGCATGGACTTGGTTCAAGTCTTTCATGGTTTTGCATGACGAGATGAGTGGGAAGAGTGCGGAAGGGTGAGACCTTGGTAGCGGTGGTCCTACCGGACTTGTGATCGTCGAGTTCATAGAATGGTGAGTTTTGTGGATTAGATTTTTCTTTTTCTCTTTACAATTACACTGATGAAAGTGGATTAGGATTTAGGAATGTATTACTCCTCTAGCAAGAAAGAAATCCCCAAGTAGGAGGAGAGTAGTATGAGTGTGTGATGGTGACTAAACGTTTTTCCAACTTTTCACAGTTACAACTACAAAACGACATGTCGTTTCCTGTGTAATGTACTTTTATATTTTTGTCAAATTTTAAAATATCCCAAATTTGGCTTTGAGCTATTTTCTTCTCTCATTCTGCCCCTTAATATTCAAATGTGACACTTCACTACCCCATGTAAATTATTTCTATTTTTGGTTTAAATTTTAGTCTGTAGTATCAGCTTGAACTCTTTTTTTTTTATTATTAAAAAAAATAAAACATGGGATAAAAATTAATTAAAAATAAAAAAAAAAAAAAATTTAGGGTAACATAATGTGATATTTAAAAGTCCAAAAAGTAAATCCAAGAAAATATAATTCAATAACTGGAAACATTTTAAAAGTTAGGAACTGAAATGAGAATAACTCTATTATCTTTTGATCCTCTTTATCGGGAGTCGTGATCAAAACGTTTCACATGTGAAAGAGATGCAGCTCGACTATTCATACAACTAATTCCACGAGTATTTATCTAAAATATGTATTTAATTCAGGATATTATCATTTTCAGTCCCTCAATTTTGATTATTTGTTCAGATTATATTTTGTATTTTAGTTATTATCCGCATTGATCTTCAGATTTAAAATTTATTATAAATTTATATATCGATGTAAGTTTAGAGTAATTAATTTATCAAGATATCATTTAAAAAATTGAAAATAAATTATATAAAAACTGATCCAAAAATAAGTTTATTAAATAATTTTAGTAAATTAACTGCTTTAAATTGGTATCAGGTATAAACTTATAATAAAGTTCAAATCTGAAGGTGAATATTAATAATAACCAAAACAAAATATATAAATAGAATCAAAATATAAGGTATAAAAATGATACTATCCTAGTTTAATTTATAAACTAGAGTATCAAAATTTTCTTTTAAATAGATTTATACAAGCATGCATATACATACATTTATATAAACATGTATTACGTTACTTCTTTGATCTGGGTAATCCCCTGCCTATTTGATTAAAACTGAAAATTAGGAGTCTACAAATTATGTAAAAATATAGGCTTAACCAAAGGGTTGGTATGACCATAAGAGTAGGGCAATACGTACAGGCCTATTGCCCTAACCTAGTAAATATAATTATTTTTCATAAATTTGTTTTTGAGAATATTAGGCCTTGTATGGCAATTTTAGGGGGGAAAAAAAAGAATAATATAGTGGGCTCAGTTTTTGTTAAATCGGGGGTACTGTATTTTTTAGAAAAATACTATTCTTTAAAAAAGTTTTTAGAAAAAAGTTGTTTTCTAAAATAGTAACTAATTATTGGTAACTAGTTTTCGAGTACTAGTAACTAGTAATAAAGGTAGTTATAACTTGTAACTGGTAAATAGTTTTCAAATACTGATAACTAATAACTATTTTTAAAATGGTATTTTTCTTAAAAAATTTGAAAGTGATATTTTCTAAAAGGAATAGTACGAGAATTAGGAAAAAAAAGCTAACCCACCGTATTTTTATAATTCTTTTTTGTTTCTATAGATAGAAGTGTTTTTAGAAAAACTTAAAAAAATTTAATGTAAAAACATAGTTAGGGCCAGCTCGAGCCCTAGAGCTGAGCCTATCCATAATAATAAAAAGGGAAAAGTTTATAAATACTCGTTTTCAAAATCATATTTCTATAAATATTTATTTTTATTTCATAAATACTTATTTTTGGAGAAATATAGGTCACCACTATTTTACACATAAAATATAGACCACGGTATAAATTATATGCATAAAATGTATATCGTGGTCTACATTTTATGAATAAAAATTACACTAAAAATTGACACATATTTTAAAATGTATAATACTTTAGGTCTAATTTATAATGGAAAATGTAAACCGTGGTAAACATATACCATTCATATTTTATACATGAAATGTGTACATCATGGATAAAATTTATATTATAAATGTAGATCACTCATATTTTGTATACAAAATGTGGACCATAAAAATAGGTATTTTTGAAAGATAAGTAAAAAATGGGTATTTATGAAAATAAGTTTTAAAAACGAGTATCAAGAGTAAATTTCTCCATGAAAAAGGGTCGGCCGGGCCAGGCCCGTTCCTCTTTCCCAACCCGGATTTTCACCTCTACCACAACTAACCCATTTTATGATTGAATATGACCCTATATGTAGGTCTCAGTCGCAAGCAATCATTGCAAAAGGATCTCTTCACTTATAAATAGACAAAATCAAGAGTCTCTTGATCGTTAAAATATAATATAGACACGTCACACGTTATTATATTACCGTCCTCACGGAGAGAGTTAAAGAGAAGGAAAATGATATTAGAGAACATATGATATGTCCCATAAAATTCTTGCAATCCAAACGTTTACAATTACTCTCTAGAAAAGAAAATAATTTGTTACAACCTAATTATGTGTACAATTATGCATTGTAGGAAAGAATAATAGAGGTTGAAAGAAAGGAATTAATTAAGCAATAAGCTACATCAAAACTCCTCTTAATTTCTACGCTTTTGCTCTCCTTTTAATTTTCTCATCCTATATAACTTAACCAAGTCAAGCATAAAGCTGGACTCGCCACAAAAAGCTCTGCGGAGCCCGCTGTTTACTTCACTCGGAGAATCCCTAACAACTACCTTAAATAGTGAAAAGGTGACATTTTCACTTTTTAAGCAGACAAAGAACAAAATAAAAGACAACACTACAGCTGAAACAAGATATAGTGATTGGTGGGAGTGAGAATACGACACAATCAAACATTGCATTTGCATATATAAGGGGTCATGATCTTAACACGTTGCCATAATCAATACGGTTCAATGGTTTTTGACTAACTCAACAAAGAGGGAAAAAAAAAGTTTGCCCGTTTTTGACTATACACCCTGTACTGTCCATAGTTCACGTGCGTTACATAATGTACAACAAGATAAGATCTTTGATACTTGTTAATGGTTTTACTCCAAAGCTGCTGCTAACCTCATATCAAAATCCTTGCTTCTTTCATTGTGGAGTAGTTGAGAGAGCCATGTCGAGTACCGCTGGCCTTGTGATTCCCTGTACAGGTATTAGCGAAATTTATCACCCATTTGATCTGTTTCTTTCTTCTAAAAAAACGAATCCTAAATGGGATTTTGTTGATCTATTATTTGTGGTTTCTGACTTAAATCAACTATTGGATTATCTATTTCCTTCATTGAGTCTAATCAAGACGTGGTTTTCTTGTTGTGATCAAGCAGCGGCGGGTTGCATGGGAGGCAGGGAAGCCATTGGTGATGGAGCGTGTGGAGGATGTTGCTCCACCACAGACCATGGAAGTCAGGATCAAGGTGAAGTACACTTCTCTTTGTCACACTGGCCTATACTTCTGGGAAGCCAAGGTCAGCAACATTTTCTCTTTGATGAATTTCATTATTTGTAATTTTCTTTTTAAAGGGTCATTGTCTGTATGGGGTGTTGTAACACTAGCAGTAGCAGGCTTCAAAAACTAATGTTCAGCTTTCCTTTTGTTGAATTATGGTTTTGACATCTGTGGAGGCCTTTCTCTCGGTATCTAATAGGCTAATTTTCCAATATCCACCTTTCGTTTTTTGCTTCATTTTCAGGGCCAGACCTTTGTTCCCTCGCATATTTGGTCACGAAGCAGCTGGGTATGTTTTTCATTATAAGTAGACTTATACAACTTATTGTAGTGAGCTCACAATGTCTTGTATCAATTACCATATGCCTATATCATATAGAAACCTGTTTGATATAAAATGGTAGTTGGAGGTGTGGGTTTGAATTTTGTATAGCCTAGTCTACACTATGATAAATTATTACACAGAATTGTGGAGAGCGTTGGGGAAGGAGTCACGGACCTCAAGGCCGGAGATCACGTGCTTCCAGTCTTCACAGGAGAATGTGGGGAATGTGGGCATTGCAAATCTGAGGAAAGCAACATGTGTGACCTTCTTAGAATCAATACAGACAGGGGAGTCATGCTTAGTGATGGCAAATCCAGATTTTCCATTAAGGGCACTCCTATTAGTAACTTTTTGGGCACATCAACCTTCAGTGAATTCACTGTTGTCCATTCTGGTTGTCTAGTGAAGATCAACCCATTAGCCCCTTTAGACAAAGTCTGCATTCTCGGCTGTGGCATCTCAACAGGTTTTATTCTCTCACTTGGAATTCTTTTTTGTTTTGCTCATTACTTATTTCTTTATGGAATAATGTGAAGTCGCGATGATAAATGATTTTGAAACTTTAGGATTGGGTGCAACTCTGAACGTTGCAAAACCGAAGAAGGGATCCACGGTTGCTGTATTTGGACTTGGAGCTGTTGGCCTGGCTGTATGCTTTGTCTAAATTTGGTTCATGTTTTTCTCTCTCTTAGTTTATTGCTAATAAGAACTTGTTTGTGAAAGTTTTAGGCTGCTGAGGGAGCAAGAATTGCAGGGGCGTCGAGGATTATTGGGGTTGACTTGAACCCTTCGATGTTTGAAGAAGGTAAATATTTAATATCTTCTTTCTTGGGACAACAAAAGTTAATACTTTCTCATGCTTCACTTTTCTCTGATATCAGCCAAAAAATTTGGAGTGAATGAGTTTGTGAATCCGAAAGAGCATGACAGACCAGTTCAAGAGGTGCAAAACAAAATGATTTCCATTTCTGTAAACTCTTTAACGTATTTACATGCCATTGATTTACATTCGCACGCGAATAATTGTTCGAAAATCCACAGGTTATTGCAGAAATTACTAATGGTGGTGTTGATAGGAGCATAGAGTGCACTGGCAACGTTAACGCCATGATCTCTGCTTTTGAATGCGTTCATGATGTAGGTTTCTGGAATAACACAAATTTGTCTTCTTTATTCACATTATATAGTTCTATAAGGGTGAGATTTTGGCTAAGCTCCCCTAATGACTATTGAAAAGAATAGCGCTACACATCTCGAAACTTTCTTTTTTAGGGATTAATAACTCGATTTTGGAAGGGAAAATGGTACTCGAGTTTGTGATTCAGCTTTCCCGTTCTTGATTTCTTTTTTTTTTTTTTTGGGACATAACATAGGGATGGGGGAGTCGCTGTGCTTGTGGGAGTGCCTAACAAGGAAGCAGTATTCATGACTAAACCCATTAACATTCTAAACGAAAGGACACTCAAAGGAACTTTCTTTGGGAACTATAAACCTCGTACTGACCTTCCATCAGTTGTGGACATGTACATGAGCAAGGTAAACCTTAAATTCTTCATCCGTTACTGGGATATTATTTCTGGGTGTTTTTCTTACTATAAAACCCTTTCCTTGTTCCCACAGAAGCTGCAACTGAAGAAGTTTATAACCCACAAAGTACCTTTCTCAGAGATAAACAAGGCTTTCGACTACATGTTGAATGGGGAAGGACTGCGGTGTATCATTAGTATGGAAGACTGAATAGATCAAATTTGAACAGAGAAATTTTAAGTTACTGTAATCCTTATTTCTTAGTATTATAAGAACACAATGAAAGGCATACGAATAAAGATGCCTCCCGTCCAACGATGTTAGGATGCCAAGGAAATAAAAGTCCAAAGTTCCTGTGCTTAGAGCTGGAGAAAGATATATTCAACACGTTTACTTGCTTGAGATACCATAACATATTCTTCCAAGGGGGAAAAAACAAAGCAAAAAAAGCACATGATTTTGATTTATAAGCCCCAAGAAGATATTCTAAGGCTCTACTTGGTATAAATTTTTATAATTCAGAAGGCTAACTGCTTAGTGAGATTGTAGACTAAACGCTAACCCCGTTTTCATCCTCTCAAAGCTATACAGAGCTTAGAGATGTGACTTTGGCAATTAAACGAGGAACCTATACATATTAGAATGTTTGTCTCGCAGGCATCCCCTGTTTCTCCTTGGGAAATTGAATTTGAATAAGCAAAAACTAGATTTGCTCTGTATGCCCTGTGCCTACTTGTACTTTTCCATGATTCTTCTAGCTTCTTCTAGAGCGTCTTCTTCAGAAGAGGTTGGCGTCTCTTTAGTAGAGGTGGTGTCTTCACCTCCTCTTGGTCCTTCATCTTTATACAAAGCAATGAATGTAAAGTATACAAGTCCCATAGTGGCCTGTTTTCACACAATAGTTAATACCATTAAAAGATAAAGCCACAGTTTTGAAAAGCGTATCATAGAATATATTCACCACACTCTCCACCCCCTTTTCAAAATGTTGCTATAACTATGAGATGATCTTGTAGTGTGATGTTACCCATTGTTCCTAGAGAGCAGTGAAGAAGAAGGCTGGATCATATGTTAACATGATGCTGCTACATTTTCCCCAAAACAAAATTAATTACGAAAGCAGAACAAAAAAGCTATCATATGGTCTAAAAGACGAATAAGATTCTGAAGAACCACGTCACAATGTCTCCACTTAGATTCCCAGAAAGGTTAATTCTGCCAGAAATGCTATATCATGCATGCATATCTCCAGTGTCCATAAGATTCTGAGAAGATAATTGCCAGAATAAATCCATGCATTTGACCAAATAACCGAGCCAATGCATAGAAATATTGTATAGAAGAAGACAGAACTTCTTTACCAGGATAATTTGAATTCTTTATTAATTAAGAGCAGGTTTTGATTTTCGTGAACCACTCAGATTAAAAAAAATATATACAAGTTTGCAGAATAATAACTCTTTTAAAACTTGATTAACTTGACTTCATCAAATGATTCTTCTGTTGGGAAAAAAATCACCACACACTTGTGACTTTTTATACGTGTGAATAGTGCTGTATGTGTAAATAGTGTCGTATGTGTAAATAATACCGTATACGTGAATAATAATCTCTGAAATAAATACAAGAATAAAGTAACATAACAAAATACAAATTTACGTAGTTCATCCAACTTAAGCTGCGTCCACGAAATTACTACGGATCTTTTATAACATTCACTTACAACTTTGATCCCAAATACACTCAAGCACTCTCTCTTACAAATATCTTCTCACTCATACCTTTTACTAACACTCTTTGAAATCTCCTCTTATACAAAGAAACTATACTCTCTCTTAAAGGAGAAACAAAGAGAAAAGAAATGATTTAATGAGGAAACACTTAAATTGCTTCAAATTTTTGGAATGCTTGGATGAAGCTAAGGAGAGGAGTATTTATAGCAAAACTCCCCCTCTTCTCTCCTTTCAATGTTAAAAAAAAATGTTCGTGGACAAAAGTTCACAAATATGGATGGACAAAAATTCACAAATATAGATGGACAAAAGTCCACATATGTAAATGGACCGAAAATCCACAAAGGTGGCTGCCCATTCTTTTTGATCTCAACAATCTCCTACTTGAAGACTTGATTTCTATCATGTCTTCACACACGATCAATGCAGTAGCTCATTTTATAGCTTATGTTGCTATCATTGTCTTTACTGACAATCATTCTCCACCATATGAGTAATTGGCGAATTCTAAGAATTTCATCTCGGCTCATATGGAAAGAACTTTATTGATAATTATGGTGTTGACTCCCATGTTTAGTTTTTCCAGAAGTCTATTAGCCGTCGGCATCATTCACCACACACTTTGCATTAACGCCAAACCAGTGCTCGTGTATAAACTTGTGAATCCCGAATTTGCTGCAACTACACATCTTCTTTCGTGGCAATTTTAGAAATTAGTGGCATTGCCATAAAGATGTACATCTTCTTATCACAAAGCATCTTCTATGCCTCCATTACAGAAGGCAATATTAGCAACTTCATCAAACTTGGAGCATCCAACCGAACTCACTCCACTTTCTGTGCAATTTCTTTTTACATGCCCCACCTGTCGGCACGTCCAACATATGATATTCTTCTTCTTGAAGTTTCTTTTCTTTTTGTCGACCGTCAATGCTGAACCTTCGGATGATGCATTACTTCCACTATTGCTCAGCCGTCTTTTTTCAAAAAAGAGTTTGCTCGTCATTTCTGAAAAAATCAGCCTCCTTCCCATACATCAAAATTGGCTTCATATGCTCATAAGAAGACGGAAGAGACCAAATGAGTCGCAACACTTTGTCCTTATCATCAGTCTTAACGCCAATAGCCTCTAATTCGGAAACAATGCCATTTAGGACTCTTAAATGATCCAATATTATTGTACCTTCACTCGTACGTAGTGTATGAAACTACTCCTTTAGGTATATCCGATTTGAGACTCCATTCGCCCAATACAATTCTCCGAGTTTTTCCCAGAGTTCCTTAGTTGTAGATATTCCAAGCACATTTTCCAGAATATTTTTTGCGTAGTACGTCTGTATCGCACTTGCAGCTCTATTGTCTAGATCTTCTCAGTCTTCATCACTAATTTTGGCTTTTACAGAAATATCTATTCTCTTCAAAATCTTGTGTAGACCAAATTAAATTAACAAATCCTTGACTTAAACTTGCCACAAGCCAAAGTTGATGTTGCCGTCAAATTTCTCAAAATCAGCTCTGATCGGAGTTGTATACTTGATTCATGACATATCGTTTTGCACTTTTTTGCATGAGAAACCTGCCAAGAAAGTTCCCTAAAGGGTTCAAATGCTCCCACTTGAACACAACTTATTACACAAAACTTATTAGACTACCACCAAGCCCTAGTGCGCCAAAGAACAGACCACAACATGTCTCTCTGATATTAGTTGTTGAGAAAAAAAATCAGCTTCTACTTGTTAAGATCAAAAAGAATGGGTAACCACATTTGTGGACTTTTATCCATCCACATTTGTGGACTTTTGTCCATGAGCATTTTTTTTGAACAAAGAAAAGAGAAGGGGAGTTTTGCTAAAAGTACTCCACTTCTTAGCTTTATCAAAGTATCTCAAAAATCAGAAACAATTCAAGTGTTTCCTCTGATTAAATCATTTCCTTTATCTTTGTTTTTCTTTTCAAAGAAAATATAGTTTTTTTTGTGTGAAAGGAGATTTCAAATAGTATTAGCAAAATGTGTAAATGAGAAAATACTTATAAGAGAGAGTGTTTGAGTGTATGTGGGATTAGAGTTGTGAGTGAGTATTTGTAAATGTTTGTAACAAATTTTCTCCATATAGCGAAAGATCTGTAGTAATTTCGTGGACATAATCTAAATTGGGTGAATCACGTAAATTTATGTCTTGTTGTGTTATTTTATTTCAGTATTTATTTCGGAGATCACTTTCCACACATACAGTTTCTTTCACGTATACGGTATTATTCACACATACGAGAAGTCACAAGTGGGAGGGTGATTTTTTTCCCAACATCTTCGTACTTAAGTGTACATTATGAGTTCTCCTATTTTCAAGTTAAATCTTCACAACTTAGATGGTCATATCTTCAATGAAGCATTCTCTAACTCTAAGACCATTGTTTTCCCTGACATTAGTTCACTTCCACCTAGATGCTTGAATATTATTTTTCAGTTACACTGAGAAAAGACGATCTAGAAGCAGTAACAGAAGTCGAAATTAAAAACTCGATCTGTAGAACACTTAGAAGAGGAAAGAACTAGACACCATACCAGCACAAAGAAAGCTGTTGACAAGAAGGATTTGAGAACAAAGAGTGCCACGGTCAAGGCAACTACCGTCACAGATATCCTCGCTATCGGTCTTGGTACCGAATCCTAACAAAATAGACGAAAACTCAAAACGTCTATCATATTTTGTACTGCCACAAAGATAAAAGAACAAAATTTTCGTTTCAGGGAAACAACAACTTACGGGTACCAAATTGGTTCCTGCCTCAACTCCATCCCTCGCAACCTTCCATGCTGTTTGAATAACTATTTTCACATGATTAGAAATAGTAGTTACCAAACAAAGTTGAAACACAACTCTAAATTTTGTAACTATTTTGCTACCCTTATTAATGAGCATGGACTAGCAGGAAAAGGACTAACTAAAGCCAATGCTGAAAGCTAGTTCAATTGCAAAACTTGGAATATAACGATTCATCATGAATCAAACATAAATTTTTATACATAAGGCTACCTGGGGTATCACATAAATTTTTATACATAAAAAATTATCATAAATTTTTTATCATGATGTATCACATAAAAAAGCTTGAAAAAAAATCACTGGTTCCACCAATAATTTATTATCATACAGTGATGTGATGCCCACTACCCATCTTTCCAAATAGGAACAGAAAATATAATTCAGAAAACCCAGAAAATAGCATTAGCAACTATGTCATACAAATGTGTCATATATATATATATATATATATATATATATATATACAAAACCCAGGAAGCTAACCTTTTAAGAAGTTGGTTTGTGCAGCAAATACTAGAGGAGGAAGGGAAGGAGAATTCTGGGTCCTGAGCTGCTGCTTCTTCTTATTAATGTGGAGTTCTGGAAGAAACCTTTGCTTCTTCAAACTCAGAAAGGAACCTGAAGAAAGGAACGCAGAGCGGCTTAGGGTTTTGCTACATTTTGAGTGGTATGGGGTTATGAAATATAGACTGTGTAATATAGCAGAGGCTGAGGCAGCCATTTAATCCTTTTTCCCTATTGATTTGATGATTTGCAGAGAAGAAAGTTTTTGAAATTTATACAGGTAACTCAGATTGAGAATGAATCCTTTATTTGTAATATAGCATAAAAAAGGAATTTTTAATCGATGATTTTGAAACGATTTTCAGTTTCTCGTCTGGGAAAAAAATAGGGGTTAAGCCTAGAACTGAAGACTGGAAACTCCAATTCCACGGCTTGAAAAAAAAAAGAAAGAAACTCTCTCGGCCTCACAATAAGGGCCCACATGTGTTATAGATAGTTGAAGTTGGGGTTTAAGCCGAGCCCAAATTGGCTGGGACTTAGTATTGGGCTTTCAAAAAGTCAAATCGGAAACCCGGAACGACTTCTATAGCATCCAACGATTGCATACCATCAAAGCGGTTAATATTTAAATTATTAATCATCTAAGTTGGACTTGGAGGAGTTTGTTGACTGTCGTTTGGAATCTTGCATAATAGTTATTTGTCGTACTTGCTAATTTAGGATTCCTTGGCTGAGATAATTGTCGTTTATCTACACTGTTGTCGTTTCAGTTAGATGTCGTATATGTACTATATTGTCGTTTTCGAAATCTGTCGTAATTTTTAACTGATTCTCGTTTCTTATCGTTGTAGTCTTGTCGACTTGTAGACCTTCCGAGTCAGAGAGTAGCCATATTTATGTGTCCTCTTTTCCTGCTTAAACATCTTTTACATAAGTCCCAAAAAAATATACATTAAAAAAAATAAAACCCAAAAAAAAAATCTTTTACATTGGCGGATGCGGGATGTCGTTTCACTTGCTGAGTACAGAATATACTACCTCGATACCTCGAGAACTTTAGCTTTTTCTCGGTGTTAGGTATAGCCCAAATCCTCTAACTACGCTCTCGACTCTCATCTCTTTATGTTAGGACACGTGTGTAGATAACCAAATATAATTTTCTGAGGTAAAATTTAAAATATATAGAAAAAGAAAGAGGGGAAAAAGAAAAAATCATGTGGGGTTGTGAATGGGTTGGGAATTTTGTCAAAGTGGAACGTGTATAGATTCCTCAGAGATGACCTTCCCCAAGTCTTGTCCTAGAAATTTGGGCTGTGTTAGCGGCCATGTCTCTTGCCATAATATTTTCCTTCTCGTTTGTGCATATTGTTAGGAGCAAAATAGAAAGCATGCAGGTAATAAGGTAAATATTTTTTATTTTTTTGAGACGAAACCATATATATGGCATACGCTTGTACTTATAAGTTACATGGATATTCGCTCATTTGAATAATATGCCTAGCATTCAGCGACGCATTTGTCCTAATAGTGAATGTATAAGTTTCACATATTTATGTTGTCTTGTTAACCGTGTTACATGAATAGATTTTGCTTTGGATAATAATTTCTCCCATTGCTACCTGCTTTTGTTTTTCTTTTTTTTTTTTTTTGGGTTTGGAAACGGCCCTGCGTTTGTATTTGAATGTCACTAGTGGAGAGAGAGAGAGAGATTGACGAGAGAAGTTATTTTTCTACAAACAATAGTGAAGCTCAAAAAATAGTGTTGGAAGACATATATATAGTAACAAGAACTTTGGAATTTAATACTACACAGAGTTAGATGCCCCTGCATTTCGAATTACTGGCTATAAATTCTTTTATATGCAAACATTTTCCACTTTCTGCCCAGCCAAAAGCTAAAAGTTAAAGGGCAATCTTGGGTGTTGAAATTGAATAAATATAAAAAGAAACAAAAATTACTAGCCGAATTTTATAGACAAAACAGTGTTAGCACTTGACTACCAAACTACAGCAAAATGGTCTCCCAAAATGTTTCTTTTTCTTTTTTTCTTTCATTTTTATAATTGCTGCTTTATTGCGTGTAAATCTCAGAATACTTTGAAATTTGGAAAATAATAGAAAGGGTACACTTAATTAAAGAATCCAAAGGCAAGTGACTGGCCTCACTCATCAATATCGAAAACAGCCCATAATGACCGACTATATATTGAGGAAAACAATGCAAGCACACATGGTTTGTATCAGCCTAATGAGTAATCTAACAAGACTAGTTCAAATTAAAAAGACTTATATTATTAAATGATCTACGAAACAGAAACCCGAGGTGAAGGAGGTGGAGGTGGTGGTGATGGTGTGTGTGGCTCAAATCTTTAGTTTATTCTTTCTCTGCTTTTCTTGCTTGACTCAAAAGCATAGTAGTAATACAGTCCTATACATGCAATTACTATATAGTAGAGTTTACGAAAAGAATCAGAGTTTTTAAAAAACACTGAGAGAGACCCAATGCAAAACCAAGTGAGCTGGTTGAGGTTTTGAGGTGATTGACAATGCCGATGCCGAGGCAGTCCTCGATCATCATCCATATCCTCCTCAAGCCAATGCCAAGGCAACCCTTTACCATTCACGGCCATCTCCACCACCAACTCTACTACTGTTATCTCCTCTTGCTTACTACTCTTTTGTTATCTCATGTTACTGCTGCAAATAATGAAGTTCTTGCACTTTATTCATGGCTTCATGGCTCTCCTTCTTTTTCATCATCTTTCTCTGACTGGAATCCTTCAGACCAAAATCCCTGTAATTGGTCTTATATCAAGTGTTCTTCTCAGAACTTTGTCACTGAAATCACTATACAGTCCATTGAGCTTGCTCTTCCTTTTCCTTCTAATCTTTCTTCACTCCCTTTCCTCCAAAAGCTCATCATTTCTAATGCCAACCTCACCGGGAATATCTCACCTGATATTGGGTATTGCTCTGAACTGACTGTTGTTGATGTTAGTTCAAATAGTCTTGTGGGCAATATCCCTCCTGGTGTTGGGAAGCTTAGAAATCTCCAAGACCTGATTTTGAACTCAAACCAGCTCACTGGACAAATTCCAAAGGAGCTAGGAGATTGCAGAAACATGAAGAATCTGATCATGTTTGATAATTATTTAGGTGGGAATCTTCCTGTTGAGCTAGGCAAACTGTTGAAGTTGGAGGTTATAAGAGCAGGAGGGAACAAAGACATTGAAGGGAATATTCCAGATGAGCTTGGAGATTGCCAGAATTTGAAGGTGTTGGGTCTTGCTGATACTAAAATTTCTGGCTCTATTCCTGCTTCATTGGGCAAATTAGGCATGCTCCAGACACTGTCGGTTTATACTACTATGCTTTCTGGAGAGGTTCCACCAGAGATTGGCAACTGCTCAGAGCTTATTGACTTGTTCCTTTATGAGAATGATCTCTCTGGTTCTCTGCCACCAGAGTTAGGTAAGCTTCATAAGCTGGAGAAGATGTTACTGTGGCAAAACAGTTTTTATGGGATTATTCCTGAGGAAATTGGGCACTGTAGAAACCTGAGGATTATGGATCTTTCCTTGAATTCTTTCTCAGGAAGCATACCTCAGTCTTTTGGAAACCTCTCCTATCTTGAAGAGCTTATGCTTAGTAATAATAACATCTCTGGTTCAATCCCATCTGTTCTTTCCAATGCTACTAATCTCTTGCAGTTGCAGATTGATTCCAATCAAATATCAGGAGCTATTCCTGCTGAGCTTGGACTTTTAAATCAGCTTATAGTCTTTTTTGCCTGGCAGAACAAACTTGAAGGAAGCATTCCATCAACATTGGCTGATTGCAAGAGCCTTGAAGCTCTTGATTTATCTCACAATATGCTCACTGGTAGCTTACCTCCTGGCCTTTTTGAGCTTCAGAACTTAACAAAACTTCTTTTGATCTCTAATCACATTTCTGGTTCCATCCCTCCGGAGGTTGGTAAATGCAGTTCTCTTATTCGACTCCGGCTTTTGGATAACAGAATCAGTGGAGAAATCCCAAAAGAAATTGGGTTCCTGAGCAACCTTAGTTTTCTTGACTTGTCCGAAAACTGTCTTTCTGGATCAGTGCCTGCTGAAATTGGTAAGTGCACTAATCTTCAGCTGCTTAATCTAAGCAACAACACCTTTGGAGGTAATTGGCCTAGTTCTTTATCTTCTCTTACTAGGCTCCAAGTATTGGATTTGTCTGTCAATGAGTTTGTGGGACAAATTCCTGATAATTTTGGGAAACTTGCCTCACTCAACAGGCTCATTCTCAGCATGAACTCTTTGTGTGGATCAATACCATCCTCTCTAGGCCACTGTTTGAGCCTTCAATTGCTTGATCTTAGCAGTAACAATCTCTCTGGCACCATTCCTGTCGAAATTTTTGAAATTCAGTCTCTTGAAATTGCTCTGAACTTGAGTTTTAATGATCTATCTGGGATAATCCCACTCCAAATTTCTGCTCTCAACAAGCTATCCGTACTAGATATTTCACACAACAAGCTTGAAGGTGAGCTAATGGCACTATCCGGGCTAGAAAATCTTGTCTCCTTGAACATATCATGCAACAACTTCACCGGATATCTCCCAGACAGCAAGCTTTTTCGACAATTATCAACAACAGACCTGGCTGGAAATCAAGGATTGTGTTCCAAAGGCCACGACTCATGCTTCATCAGCAATGGCACGCTAACGGGTACACGAAATAGCAGCAGTTTCAAAAGCCAACACAGATTGAAACTAGCCATAGCATTGCTCATTACATTGACAATAGCACTAGCCACATTTGGCGCATTTGCTATTATTCGAGCTCGAAGAATGATTGGCGAGGACAACGATTCGGAGATGGGAGGCGAGTCAAGGCCTTGGCAATTCAGTCCCTTCCAGAAGCTGAATTTCACTGTTGAACAAGTTCTAAAATGTCTAGTGGAAGACAATGTAATCGGAAAGGGATGTTCTGGAATAGTTTATAGAGCGGAAATGGAAAGTGGGGAAGTCATTGCAGTAAAGAAGCTATGGCCAACGACACTGGCAGCCGGATACGACTGTCAATACGACAGAGTAGGAATCAATGGAGGAGTTCGCGATTCCTTCTCGGCGGAAGTGAAGACCCTTGGCTCCATTCGCCATAAGAACATAGTGAGATTCTTGGGTTGTTGTTGGAACAGGAAAACAAGACTGCTCATGTACGATTACATGCCTAATGGGAGCTTGGGCAGTATTCTCCATGAACGAAGTGGAGGTTGCAGCTTGGAGTGGGAGCTTAGATATCGAATCGTGTTAGGGGCAGCTCAAGGTTTGGCTTATCTCCACCATGACTGCGTTCCTCCGATAGTCCACAGAGACATCAAGGCCAACAACATCCTCATAGGTCCTGAGTTCGAACCTTACATAGCCGATTTTGGGCTAGCCAAGCTCGTCAACGACGGAGATTTCGCCAGGTCTTCCAACACAGTCGCTGGCTCTTATGGCTACATTGCTCCAGGTTAGTACAAATTCTCTAAAACCCCATATCACAACCCAGTGCTCCAAAAGTACTACATTTTTTTTTGTTCCAATACTTCGAAAACTACATGTATCAATCAAAAGCTATTTCGTAATCAAGTACTTATACTAGAAACTACACCCTTCTATTGTTCTTATTTTTCAAAAACTACATATATCAAAACCCAGTTCGTAATCAATAAACAACAACCACAAACATCAACTTCTTTTTTTTTGGGGGGGTGCTCATATTATTCTTCAAAAACCAATGTCAAACCCGGTTCATAATCGATAAACCAAAACTAACAAGACACTCTCTTTTTTTATGTGTGTACCACAGAGTACGGATATATGATGAAGATAACAGAGAAGAGCGACGTTTATAGCTACGGAGTCGTTGTGTTAGAAATACTAACAGGGAAGCAACCAATCGATCCGACCATACCCGAAGGGCTCCACATAGTAGATTGGGTAAGGCAGAGAAGAGGGTCAGGAGTTGAGGTCCTGGATCAGAGTTTACGAGCCCGACCCGAGTCAGAGATCGACGAGATGTTACAGACTCTAGGCGTGGCTCTGCTCTGCGTGAACCCTTCGCCGGAAGACCGGCCAACGATGAAGGACGTGGCGGCGATGCTGAAAGAGATAAGGCAAGAGAGAGAAGAGTACGTGAAAGTGGACATGCTTATCAATGATAACAATACTGTTAAGCAAGAAAATAAGAAGGGTTCTACATCTTCTAGTTTTGTAGGTCCATCCAGCATGACTAGCTTTTCTGGGTCATCTTCGTTGATATACTCTTGCAATCCAAAGTCATGATTGGTGAAATGGGTCGTTTTAGTTTTTAGTTTTTTAGTTTTGGATCAACTTGTTTTTTGAAACGAGCTGTATTGCACAATAGTAATTCAATAACGAGAGAGGCAGGAAAATATTATGTTATGCCAATTTGAGGATTTTAAAGTAGTGTTTAAAATATTTCGAGTAATCATATTCCCTTGACGAGTTTTTTATTTTATATATATATATATATATGGGCATCAATCAGTATTTTTTTTTTTTACCTATGTATAGATATTAATTTGGCTAACGAAAATTTAGCCTGCACATTTTTTTATTGTAAAAAATAAGAGAGAGAAAGAGCATTAATGATGCACGTCTTTTTATATATTTCATTATAACCATTGGATCACTATTAGATGGTGATCCAACGGCTAAAAAAAAAATACATACAAAAATACTTATTGAATTGGCAACCTATATATATATATATATATGTAGTATTTGAAATTAATCATCATCTTCCGATTGTCAATTTTGAACGATTTTTTTTTTTTTTTTTTTGGAAAGTTTGATTGTCGTGCTCTGCCACACAACCATTGATCACACGGTTTCACTGATTCTCTGTTTTCCCCTTTTCTCATATATTGGAATGAAATCGTGTCCCCGAAAGCCTATCCCTCTAGTTACAATTTGACACATCATCCCACTTAATTACTTGAAGTTAACGGAGTAGAGGCTACATTGACGTCGTTAACATAAAACCTAAAGGCCAAAGCTCTGTTTTTGGGTATGAAAAAAATTTCAGTCACCTTGACAATGGAGGTAATTGAAAAGTCATCTACCTCACTTAGGATAAGGAATTCATGAATACGGTATTTGATCTTGAGGCACGAATTCAGATTTTCTTATAGCTGATATAGCGAGCTACAAGAAGTACATATATTAAAATCAAGCTTGAATACAGATTTTGACAAGATCATTGTCCAGTCGGCGACGATTATCTATTATTGGCCCTTCCTCGGTGATTAATTTTTTGTGGTTTTATACCAAGAATTATCTTAGACTTCCTCTGTTTTTCAGCCACTTTGTGCTTTGGGTTTGGACTTTTAGGGCTTTTTGCATTGAACTCTCAAATTCGGGGATTTTTAGAAATTTTTGTGATCTCTAGTGAAAACCTCAATTTTTAGGAATATTTACCATACTGATATTATTTTAACGAGGTTATGCTTGATATCTTAATTAGGGTATTTGGGATTTGTACTGTTTTCAAGTAAAAATATTAAAAGAAAACCATTAGTGTTTATTTAATTGAAGGTTTTGAATTCAACCTGATTTGGTGTCTTGGGTGTTTTCTAATTTATGCTTTACAATATAATGATGGAGTTTTCAGGCCGGGGGGCGGCCTTTTTGGGTTTGTTGGTTTGGGTTGAGGGGTTTTTTTTTTAAAAAAAAAGTGGAGCTTAACTAATGACCATCACTTACTATAAATTTAAAGGAAAATAACACCCATACACTCTACCAAGATTTAAACTCCTGACTCTCCCATACTCACAGACACATCCCTTAAGCCTTGGACCAACTGAGTTAGCCCCAGTTGGCAGATTAGAATGAAGAGATTAGAAAGGAGAAACACAGTGAGAGAAAATGGTTAAGCTTTCTAAGGGCCTAAGGCCCAAATTTTATCTGGAAAAAGAAAAAAGGAAAGGGGAAAAAAAAAAAAACCAATGTTTTAAGTTAACGGTGGATTTGTTTATTATTGTAACACTATTAAATTTTTTTCATTATTTTATAATGATGTGATACTTTTTAATAGGTGGGACAAGATTGGAGACAGGCCTTAAGGACAGAGGATTCTAATCCGTAGTTTTATGGTTGAGTCTGTTTCGTTTTCTTCATTGAGAATGGGAACGTGGCTTTTGGGTTCACAGGTGTCATTTGGGGCCTAAACCACGTAGTCCTACCCATTTCTAGCTGGGCTAAATAGTTACGGGGGCTTTCTTCAATGGCTTCTTTCAAAATATCAGGCCCAAAGTACCAAAAATTAAAAAATTCAAGACAATTTTTTTAAAAACTCCCGGATTGATTTAAAAAGTATTACTTTTAAAAGCTTTTTAGAATAATAACACTTGTAATCAATATTTAAAAAAATACCAACTTAACTTCAAAATTGATATTTTTCAATGGTATTTGGGGTAACTAGTTAGGTTTCGTGGTAATCAATCTAGTTACTTAAAGTAACTAGTAACTTGACCGGTACTTTAAGTGTCTCATCAATTGATAAAAAGGTGATATTTTTCTAAATACTTTAATAAAAATAGTATTTTTCTAATTAAAATATAAGATATTTCAAATAATTTCAAAATATGGAAATTTTCAATTTTTCAAAAAATTACCATAAAAAATCAAATTTCTTTTTTCTTCAATGTAATTGTAAGTTCCTTTTTGGCCTTTTAGCCAAATAGCCAAATAGCCAAATTTTGAATTATAGTTTGCAAAATGGCTGTTTTTCAAATACAATTAAAAAATCGCTAAATTTTAAAAATTATTTAAAAAGTAGTCATTTTTCAAATTTAGTATATCAAAATATATTGATTTATGTTTTAAAAATTGATATACTTTTTCAAACTTTTATTTACTTTATAAAAAAAATTGATTTACTTTATAAAAAATAGATTAACTGAAAAGTGATTATTTATCAAAACAAAATCTTAAAACGGTCATTTATTAAATAGGTATAAAAATCGATCACTTTTTAAGTTGATCTTAAAAAATGATCATTTCTTATAAATACACTTTTTTTTTATCAAAATAAATTGTAGGTTTAAAAAGAGCATGTACAACCCTTTCAAAAATATATGTATACATAAAACTACAATTATGTATACATATGCTCCCCTAATTACTTATAAAGTAAAGATTGAGAAACTAAAATATTTTACTAAAAACTTACACCAATGATGTGGCATTATTTTTAGCCACATAGTTTTTAAGGAATAATTATATTTTTATACCTTGCATTTTGACTGTTTATTCAGTTTATATATTACGTTTTGGTTATTATTAACATTGACCTTCAAATTTAGAATTTGTAATAAATTTATATTCTCTCTAAGTCAAATACCAATTTTAACAATTATGTTTACTAAAATACCCTTAAAAATATAAATATATAGTTTTTAAAAGAAATCACATCTAAAACACATAAAATTGATAAACAGTTTTATAAATAATATTTAATTTTTGTAGTGTTTTTTACATCTTTTAATTATTTTTAAATTTAAATTAAGTAGTAGAATATATATATATATATATATATATATATCTCTTTAAAGTTTAAAAGGGTATTTTGGTAAACTCAATTATCAAATTTAGTATTTAATCCAAAGAATGTATAAATTTATTACAAGTTTCAAATTTAGAAGTGAATGTTGAGAATAACAAAAATACCTACGAGAAAAAGAGCCTACTGGGGCATCATTTGTTGTCCCAATAGACCTTGATGTCGCCAAAATAGCCTATTGGGATGACAAAGTTACCTCAATAGGTTGTCCTAATATGTCGCCCCAATAGATATTTTTTAGATAATAATTTTTTAAACGAAATAATAAATTTTTTGAATGAAAAGAAAAGAAAAATCTATGTGGCCCCAATAGGTAATTTCATTTTTTTAAAAAAAAGTTTTATTATTTAGAACATATTCATGCATATATTATTGTTATTTATATTGTTAAATTAATACAAATAAAAGAATATAAAAATATAAATGAACATAAACATATTCTATTTCTATCAACATAAACATATTAATAAACATAAAATAATCTAATCAAAATAATTGCAAATTAACCAAAATTAATATCATTGTATAAACAAATCACAAACGTAAATTTCCAATATCCATAAATAAATCACAATCACAAATATTAATTCCCAATATCCAACACATGAATAAAACTAACTACAATAGTTCAAACAATTATTAGTAAAAATTCAAAAAGTACTTACCTCAAGATCTTGAAAATCTATGTCCAAATGCTCCAATTTCTTCAAAATTAAAAATTTTAAAATATTACAAAATTTACTAAAATTTAAGTTAAAGTAAACTAAAATGAATAAAAGAAACCAAAATAATGTTATAATATATAGATACATACCTATAATGAGGGACGGGATGGAAGTAAGAGTGACGGAGAGAGTATAGGAAAGGCGACAACACGGAGCTAGAGGGAGAAAGAGATGGAGACAACAATATTTAGAGGGGGAAGAAAAAGAAAGAGATTTGACGAGGAGATCTATAGAAAAAGAGAGAGAAAGAGAAGAGAATTTTTCTAACAAAGAAGAGGAGAGAAATAGCAGGAAGAAGAGAGACTTAGGGGAAAGGAAAAGTGAGGAAAAAAGGAGGGTCATAACCATCCTATAAGTTTCTACGCTATTAGAGCGACATTGTCGCCCCAATACATAACAATATCCTCCTAATAGATGGGATGATAATTTTTTAAGCAGGATAAAAAATATTGCGCAAAATTTCAAAATTTTGTGTAACATCTATTGGGATGACATTTATATCTATTGGGACGATCTCAATAGATATGGAGTCAAAATTTTAATTTCCCTGAA
Source organism: Parasponia andersonii (assembly GCA_002914805.1). NCBI lineage: Eukaryota > Viridiplantae > Streptophyta > Magnoliopsida > Rosales > Cannabaceae > Trema > Trema andersonii. The sequence goes on along the minus strand of JXTB01000233.1, from coordinate 434,742 downwards.
AATTTAGGCAGTACAAACAATACCACACAAATTTTTAAATTTTCATGTGGTACCTATTGGGGCAACATGTATATTTATTTGGGGTGAGATATATTGCCTCAATAGATACGAAGTCAAAATTTTGATTTCTCTAAAAATTTGGGTAGTACAAATAAAATTGTACAAATTTTCAAATTTTCGATTGACACTTACTAAGACAACATATGTACCTATTGAGTTGCCAAATGTTGCCCCAATAGATATATAGGCAAAATTTTAATTTTTCCAAACATTTGTGCAATAAAACAAATATGAAAATTTTCAAATTTTCCTGAGTCACCTGACAAAGATATAGAGTTGTCCTAATAAACAATAATATTATTTGGGAAATTAGGTTAAATATGCTCCGTAATACCCTTATTTTGGCCCATATGCACAAGTTAAAAAACATTTGAAAAATATGCTTACGGACGAAA
>JXTB01000233.1:347920-428421 GCA_002914805.1 Parasponia andersonii | reverse complement strand
AAAATAACTTTTAATGTAAAAATTATGCTCGTAACATATCGAAACTCAGTTAAAAACCATTTCAAACAGTACCCATATAAATTACATACCCATTTCGCGGATTTCCGTCCTCCGTCTTACTGCCACGTCTTTTTTCTGTTTTTTCAACTTTTATCCTTTCTTCTTTTCTGCTCTTAGAATTTCAGCTCCTTAGACAGTGTGATAAATTCAAGCATGAGATTACATGAAAGATTGTGAGGATATAGAGGGAGGAATAAGGAGCTACAGCTTGGTTAAAGAGGAGAAGAGCGACATATACATTATAAACCAATTATAAAGGGCAGAAGTGACATTTCAGGTGGGTATATGCATATTTTTCAGAGTTTTATTGAGGGAAGCATATGTGCCAAAATATGCCTCTTATAATGCATATTTAGCCTAATTTTCCTATTATTTACCTATATAATTATCATCTATTTTTTATATTATGAAAAAATTTATATACCTATTCGGATGATAGTTATTGCCCTAACAGCTTTCACAATATTTTTTTTTGGGCAATTAAATCGTGCCAAAAATTCCTATGATTAGAAAAATATGTCGTCTCAATAAATTGTTGTTGGGACAACAATTTTCACTCTAATAGAGTTTTTATTGAATTTTGGTTTGACTAGACCTCTATTGAGTGTAAAAACTTGATATTTAAAAAGGCAAATGAGTAAATTTTAAAGCAGTGGTAAACTCATAAATAACTATTTTTGTATTAAAATAAAAAAATATTAGGAATTTAAAAACAAAGAGCTACAGTTGCAAGAATTGCATAAAAGGACCTCTAATTTGGCTTTTTTCTCACACATGGTCCTTGAAATTCACCAAAATTTCCTAGAAATATTAAGCTCTGCCATTGTTGAATGCTGCTGCCACTGACCCGACATGTTGCTCTGCCCAACTCATCAAAGAGAGACGAGCAAAACCCGATAAGTCTTGCCTGAAATAGAGCTCCGATCTCCGAGATCTGAGTCTTCGAAATTTCCGTCTCTGACGAGATTTTTCTGGCCAAAAGTCGCCGTCGACTGCGCCTTGGTCTCACCTTCAGCACGTCACCCCATCTTTGACATCGCCAATCGAACCACAGGGGTGGTTTCCTTCACTTCAATCCCAAAATAGTTTGGTGAGTTTTTGATCTCTTTTTGCCATTTTAGTAATAAAAATGTGATATTTAACTAATTATTTTTATAAACATTAAGTTTTGATCAAGAAACTTTGAGGCATAATTGTATGATTATAGTCGTGAATATGGCTGGTTGAGTTATGAAGTGTACATGAGTAATTTGTGAGAAAAACATTTGGAAAAAAATGGTATTTACAAAATATTTTTTGAAAATGGTATTTTCATAAACTTATATAATATGGGCCAAAAAGTTCGTTAACCTTTCAGAATGGGCCTTGGACTGTGAATAGAAAAGTAATAACTTTCTAAATATTCCTTAGAAAATAGTGTAACCAAAAATATTGGTATTTTTCGAATAATTCATTTTTAAAAAAAAAGTATTTTCCTAATTATTTTACCCAAGGTGAATATATTAGGTGAAAGAAAGTTAAAAATCATGAATAACAACAGTTGGTAAAAGTAAAACTAGTATCTAAAAGTGTGATAATTTTAAAATAGAAAAAGGCATTTTTCTAAATATTTTCAAAAAGTGGTATTTATGTAATTTTCATATTTTGAAGCCCAATTAATGCTCGGTTCCTCGAAACTAAATTCTAACTTCGAATTTGGACTCAGTGAGGTTGAAAGACAAATTTTGATATAAAATATGTATGTGTTTTGAAGTGATATGAAAATCGAAATTTCGTGGCTCGTAAATTGTACTATTTTGCATGCTCTGGACCGGTCCTGTACTGGGACCCGTTTTTGATAAGATATATATCTAACCTAGTATTTTTGAGTGCTCAGAATTCAATGGTGATCTCTGTTTCTCCATAGGCGGCTTCGATGGAAAAGTTATTTTTCATTGGACTTACCAAGATCTGGAAACTGTCATTCGAATACCCAAGTGACCAACAGAAGTTTCTTCGAGTGTCGTTGACTTGGCATTATTACCATATCAAAGTAGGGGTTCAATTACCAAATTTTTATATCTGTGTTAGATTTTAATTGTACTAAAATTTATTTATGAAAGTCATGATTTTATGACGATTTGAAAAATTATTGAAACATGACTGGATTATACTGGGGTTAGTGTTGGAATAATATTCTATAAAGCAGTTTATTATTTAGACATTATGAATAATATTTATTGGATTATTTAGTATCTATTTGTTATAATAAATTCCATATTATGAATTTCTATTTCATTTATGTCCCATTGATATATATGTGATGTGTATGTTTATCTTATGCAAACATATAAAAGATTCTAAGACATGAAATGAGTAATAAGGAATTATTCGTATGATGAGATCATATATGGGAGACATTATATTATTTATTTCATTATGTCTAAATTAAATTGTTCACATTCTGTATATTGAAGATGGAATACTTTACTATGCCATAGAATGTAGTGTTGTCTATTTAATTAATGAAGTCTCTGATTATCGAAGTGAGTCTTCAGATAGAAACACTAGTGTGTTATAAGAAAGTTATAACAGCATCAAACAAGACTTAGTGAATTAGAATTTGAGGTTAAGTGTCGTAACTCAAATTTCTAATTTTACTAATCTAGCACTATTGTAGAAGACTTTAATCCTACTGATTAACGAACTTACTATCATGCGTTTTGTCTTTTTGAGTTACTAAAGGACTAGTTCCGATTTATGGTTCGAACTCTGATATCTTGAAAGATAAGGTATATGAAATGTGTAGAACGTTTTTCATAATGGACACCATGGATATGATGTCACTTTGAATTTTTTCAAGTATTTGGATAATATAAACTAAGGCTCTGGTATTCACTATGTGAATTTGACTGTGTTAGTATAAGTAGATACAAACACCATAGTCAACTATTATCCATTAGATGAAAATGACAACTCAAAGATAAATATGTACTAGAGGGGTAATACGGTAATTTTACCCTACTAGTACGACATTACATTTGGGGTATGTCTACAAGTATAGTATATGCTAAATGGATCAAGCTAATTAATTGTTAATAAGCTTTACAGAAAATAAATAACATTTAGTTCAAAAGTTCAATATTGGGCTTATAGTGGTGTGTCCTAATATTAATGGACAAGGCCCAATCATAATTAAGAGTTAATTATGATAGTGGGTATATGGTCTATTAGAGCTTGGGTTTTATGGATCTATCTGGTCTCCTGTCTAACTCAAATTAAAGCCCAATAGTTATTTGATGATCAGTTGAGCCCAACAAACCCAATAAGCCCATTAGGGTTTACTAATCTCTCTATAGTTAAGAGAAAAGTTCTCTAGCAACCAGACACAACTATTACATGTGAAACATCCCCTTGAGAAGAGAGTGTCACAGAAAAACAGAGAGAGAGAGAGAGAGAGCAGAGAAAATCAGCCACCACTAGGGATTCACTGTCCTTGGTGTTTCGTCCATCCCGGAGAAATCAGTTCGAGGAGGTTGTCTTCTTGTTCATCTGCAGATCTCTTTGTTGGGAATCAAGAAGGTGACCACCCACCGGATCAATCAAATGGCTTTCGAGATTAGACGTGAAGACAAGAAGGTTGTGGAGCAAATCCGAGTATTATTCTTGTCTAGATCAACAGTTAATTTATATTAGATCACGATCCGAAACATTTTGTAAAAAGAAAAATTTTAAACGACCAATTTCGCTGCGTTTCTTAATTTTATAAAACTATAGTGTTCTTGAAAATAATTTTATGAAAATATTTTCTGGAAATTTATTCCAGCTAACACCAGCAGTTAGGCTGTGTGAATTTTTATACTTATTATTACATTGTGATTATAGGGTAAAAACAGAGTGTGCTAACCATGTTACAGTAAATCCTAGGATAATGCCAAGCGAGATTTAAAGCATGAACTGATTAATTCCTTGATGCATGATTATTGTAAACTATTAAATATTGTACATACCATAGGATTACATATGAGATACATCTTAAGTGTCACGGTGTTTAGTAGGGAGGCTCTTATCCTTACCCTCAGTGAGAACTCGTAAACCCACGTGCAGTTTTTCTCTTTATTCCTTCTTACTAGGCATAGGCATTCAGTTGTCCTTTTGGTTAAGTAGTCTTAGACATATGAGTCTTAGACATATATATCAGGCAGAGAGTACTTAGTACACGTAGTACAAGTTATTCTGGTTCGTGGTGCAAGGATGTGAGCTCATGGGATGAGATGATTTATGATATATACAATGATGTGGTTTAGATTTGATTTTGAATATGTGATTATTCTGGACACCATTGTTATATAAACTTAGTTTATAAATGGATTTTGGAAAAAAGGTTTTAACTATACAGGTTTTGTAAAATTGTATCCATTTAAAAAAGTAATTGAATTTCTACTGAGCATGTGAATGCTCACTCTCCCTACTTCTCCCACTTTTAGGTATTTACTATTTGAGGTAGTCATATTGATAAATAGACAAGTTATGCAGCTTGTGTATGCCATTTAGCTCTTAATCCCTGGTGGGTGTCTAGACTTTGTTAATATTCTTTCTTTATTTAATTATTTAGCCAAAAATTGTAAATTTACTAAGTGATTGTATAAGGATGGTTTTGATATTAAATTAAGAACTTAAGATTGTAAGTGATTTTATGTAACCTATTTTAGATATTGAACTAAAGATTTCAATTAAACTTAATTTAATAAAGTCTATGACATTTCAACAAGTTTTCTAATGAGATAGCTAAAAAATAAATTCTTAAATTTTGATAGGTATTTTTCTTAAGTAATTAAAACTTATAAGAGTTTTAATGATTATGGAATTTATAATGATTTGAGGACCAAAATAAGATTATTTAATACTTGATTTCTTCTAAATATTATAAAATTAATATTTTATTATATTTTCATGTAAAATTACCAAAAGCCACGACTCTGGATTTTTGGTCGTGATAGAAATAGTATCAGAGCTTTAGGCTTTAGATCCGTTTGGGATCTTACCTGTGATATTTTAATATATATATATATATATATATAAATGATTTTAGAAAAGTATTTGATAAATTCCTCATACATCACTTCGGAATTTGTTAAATATATGGTTTTTTCTCTGATTCATTCTGAATCTTTCATTCACCTTCCTAGAGTGTAACTTTGGTATCTTTGGGATAATTATACCCTTGAAATTCGTCTTAGAGGTGTAGAGATTGATACAGGACTAGTGAATTCTACCTCTATCAACATTCTCTGATTTAAGTAGACATTCATTCTTATACTTTTATGTCCATTACAATGATAAGCTATATAAACCTCTTAGGTTCTGAGATAACAACTCGGTGTCTTGTATCTTGATTGACGTGGGTTGACTTCATTTGTATGTATGAGATTGTGATGTTAATTCCTCGACTTTGGGTATACTTTTAAATTACTCAGTTTGAATAAATGATAATAGTGTTCATGTTAAAATGTTTAAGTTGATGATGCTTTTTGTATATCATGTTGTTTGTAGATTGATAAATTGGTATGATATATTGAGTTTACTTAAATGTAGTATTGTATTAGATTCACTTGACATTAATTGTGCATAGGTAGAGTGAATGATTTAATTTTATTTGAGATTCTTTGATTATTTAGTCTTGTTTAAATTAATCAATTATGATTACATTTCCTTGTAAGTTGTTTACTTGTAATAAATTGTTTTGTCTCTTTGATAGTCGCATGCCTAGTTTATTTATCTTTTCAAAATGAAACTTTTGAAATTAGAATATTTTTCATGATTAAAAAGACGAAAAAATCGCTAATTAAAAAATGGATTTGCGTATCTAGATTTGATTTTCATTCGGTCTTATATTTTCTTTCTGAACATGTTAACCTTGTAATCCTTAGGTAAGAAATTATTTGGTTATTGGTAATTTAATCAGACATAGAACTTTCTTACATGGTTTAATGTGTGGCATTTCCTTTGAGAACATAAACTACGTTATTTTTTTAAAAAGATTCTTGGGATTGGAAATGTTTAAAATTTGTTGGTTATATAAAAAGGTTATTTTCTAGAAATATACTGGACAAGTTGGGTAAGACTTTCAAAGTACATATATATATAATAATATATATATATATATATATATTGTTTATTTACTTAGATCAAAAAGTGTAACTATGACACATTCTACTATTTTTGTCAAACGTTTTATAAAATTTCTATCTTAAAAATATTTTTCAAAACCATTTTTAATAAAATTGTTATAGTGAAGTGACTTCAAAGTTATAAAACGCAAAGATAGCCTTACTAAGTAAGTCATACCTAGAGTTTTTCATAAATAAAGAATTATGGAAATATGTTTGTATATGTGATATACCAGTTAAAGGAATATGCTTTGTATCTCTTGGATATATGAAAAATGTTTTAAAACTTTTGGGAAATTGGGATTTTAAGAAATCATATTAACTGTGATTAAAGGGGAAATTGACAAATTCTATTATGAGTGAAAATTATAATTGAAGTTATTAATATTAAGTTGAGTTTGAGACTTATTACTTGCTTTGTGTTGAACTAAAGCATCATTGTGGTAGCATAAATGATGATATTTGAAAATAATGTATTTATAGGTTTGTATAGAGAATTGTCAAACTCTTCCTATTATATTTTCAAAATGAATACTTGGAGTTTAGATTTGGTCTACCTATGGCCAAGGTAAAACCTTATTGTGAATTAGTATACTATTCTTTTAGACTCCTGATTTTGTATTGCATGATTTCAAAAATATCTTCAAAATGTTTTCGACTTAAAAATAAAATGAGATTTGATAGGAGACAAGCATTGTCATGGAAATGGCCTGTTCTATTGAAACTTTATTTTGAGTGCATTACGGTATTGTTAATTATGTATATTGAATATCGAGTCATTTCTATATGATTTTCCCTTGTATCAAAGACTTATAAAGTCTTTAAAGGTGATTGATATTTTGGGATTATTGTTATAATTATGTATTTTGTAGAAGACTTATAAAGACTTGGAAATTTTTTGAGCTATATATATATATTATATGGATACTAGCATTTTATATGCTTGAATTAGTACTTGTGCTATAAACTCCATTGTTAGAGATTTCTATTTTGTCTTGATTCTAGTCTTGTACTTGACTAGAGATGTTGGGTATACTCAGTTATTTCTCACCAGTTATGAGGAACAATAAATGACCTATGTCATTATTTTCTTATTGTGGTATCCAACCTTTGAATCTGTCTAACTTGTGCGGTATAACACAAAGGTAATAACTTCTATTCATAACCTTGTTAGAGTTTTTAAACTCAGTGATTGTTTGGGACCGAGTTCTAGATACAGATAAATGAGATTGTCCTAGTGTGAAATTGTTATGGTATAATCAGGGGAACGATATTATATGTATTTGACATTTGATCTATTACTCTAGTTAGATGCCTAACAATCAATACTCAGATTATAAGAGTCTTGCTTTATTGATTCTTAATCTTGATTATTGTGACCACTCCTCTTATATGTATTGACTTAAGGACACTAATCTCTTTTTCTTGTGTCGATGACCTCGTATCTATTGATGGGTCATCTTATGATTCCATATAACTTTGTATACCTCTTAGCTCATGCCTTGTTCGATATCGAAATATTGTCGAGATTCTAACACTTAGTGGAAAATATATGGTTCACTATCCGACTAACCATTATTTCTTATTCATTCTCTCGTACTTCTTGTAATGTATTTGAATTTCAAGACAAAATTCTTTTCAAGAGGAGAGGATATAAAAACCTAATATTTAAAAGGACAAATGAGTAAATTTCAAAGTAGTGGCAAACTCGTAAATATCTATTTTCGTATTAAAATAAACAAAATATCAAAAATTTTAAAATAAGGAGCTACAATTGTAAGAATTGCATAAAAGGACCTCTTATTTGCCTTTTTCTCATATGTGGTCCCCGAAATTCACTAAAACTGCCCGAAACTGTTGAGCTCCAACACCACTGAATGTCACCACCATTGATTCGACGCGTTGCTCTACCTTGCTCGTTAGAGCGAGAAGAGCAAAACTCGGCAAGTCTCGCCTGAAATAGAGCTCCAGTCGTTGAGATTTGGGTCTTCAAAATTTCCGTCTCTGGCAAGATTTTTCTTGCCAAAAGTCGCCGATGACTTCCCCTTGGTCTCACCGCTAGCACGTGACCCCATTTCTTAACGTCCCCAATCAAACCACATGGGTGGTTTCCTTCACTTCGCCCCAAATTAGTTTTGGTGAGTTTTTGATCTTTTTTTGCCATTTCTATAATAAAAATGTGATATTTAAATAATTATTTTTATAAACATCAAGTTTTAATCATGAAACTTTGAGGCATAATTGTATGATTATAGTCATGATTATGGTTGTTGAGTTATGAAGTGCAGATGAGTGATTTGTGAGAAAATCGTTTGGAAAAAATGGTATTTACAAACTATTTTTTCAAAAATGGTATTTTTATAAACTTATATAATATGGGCTAAAAAGTTCGTTAAACTTTGAGAATGGGCCTTGGACTATGAATAGGAAATTAATGACTTTCTAAATTGGTAAAAGTTAGAAAGGTATTCGAAAGTGCGATAATTTTAAACTAGAAAAATATGATATTTTTCTAAATATTTATAAAAAGTGGTATTTATGTAATTTTTGGATTTTGAAGCCCAATTAATGTTCAGGACCTCAAAACTGAATTTTGACTTTGAATTTAGACTCAGTAAGGTCGAGAGATGAATTTTGATATACAATATGTCTATATATTAAAGTGACACGAAAAATGAAATTTCGTGGCTCGTAAATTGTACCATTTTGTTTGTCACGGATTGGTCTCGCACTAGGACCTATTTTTGACAAGATGTATTTCTAACCTAGCATTTTTTTGTGCTCTAAATTCAGTGGTGACTATCGTTTCTCTATTTGAGATTCTGGTGGAAAAGTTACTTTTTCAAGTGCACTTATCGGGATCCAAAAACTGTCATTCGAACACCCAAGTGACCAACAGAAGTTTTTTCAAGTGTCATTGACTTGGTATTATTTCTAGTTCAGGGTTGGGGTTCAATTACCTGATTTATATATATATATATATATATATTGGATTTTAATTGCATTAAAATTTATTTATGAAAAATCATGATTTTATGATAATTTGATAAATTGTTGAAACGTGTTTGGATTATACTGGGATTAGGCTGTGTGGCTTTTTATACTCATTATTACATTATGATAGCGGAGTAAAATAGCGGTGCGCTGTCCATGTTATAGTAAATCTCAGGATAATGCCAAGCGAGATTTTAAAGCATGAATTGATTAATTGTTTGATGTATGGTTATTTTGAATTGTTAAATATTGTACATACCATATGATCACACATGAGATAAATCTAAGGCATTGCGGTGTTTAGTGGGTGGCTAGTATCCTTACCCTCAGTAAGAGCCTGTAAACTCGCATAGAGTTTTTCTGATTATTCCCACTCGGTAGGCATAGGAATTCAGTTGCCACTTCGGTTCATTAGGCTTAGATACATGGGTGTCCCTTCAGGTTTCTGGGATAGGTATCAAACAGAGAGTACTTAGTATACATAGTACAAGTTATTTTGATTCGTGATGAGAAGATGTGAACTTATAGGATAATATGATTTATGATATGTATAATGATATAGTTTAGTTTTGATTTTGAATCAATGATTATTCTGAACACCAATTATTTTATAAACTTGGTTTATAAATGGATTTTAAAAATTAGATATTAACCATGTAAGTTTAGTAAAATTGCATCCATTCAAAAAAGTAATTGAATTTCTACTAAGCATGTGAATACTCACCCCCCTACTTCTCCCATTTTCAGGTATTGACTATTTGAGGTAGTCGTCTTGATGAATAAACAAGTTGTACAGCTTGTGTATGCCATTCAGCTCTTAATCTCTAGTGGATGTTTAGACTCTGTTAATATTCTTTCCTTATTTAATTATTTAGTCAAGAACTGTAAACTTACTAAGTAGTTATATGAGGATGGTTATATATATATATTGCCAATCCAATAGGTATTTTTTTTATTTTAACCTATGGGTAAGTACGGATTACCATCTAATGGTGATCAGATTACCATCTAATGTTGATCCAATGGCTACAATGAAGTACATGAAAAGACGTGTATCATTAATGTTCTCTCAATAAAAAAATGTGCATGCTAAATTTTCATTAACTAAATAAATGTGCATACTAAATTTTAGTTAATTTCATTAACTAAATTGATACTTATGAATAGCTAAAAAAAAGATACCTACTAGAATGGTACCCATATATATATATATATATATATATATACACACACACTCTGATTGGCACAAAACAATATGATCGATCGGTTTTACTTTTTAAGGAACAAGCATAGTTTAGAACATCAATTCTCATGCACATAATATAATTCACAACAAGGATTATACAACAGTACATATATATTTTGTGAATCGATCCGCACCGATCCATTACGTGATCATAATTATACACCCCACGAAACATACAGTGCTCCTCAAAATCTACCCTTAAAAATAATTATACTGTACCTAAATATTCCCATGCAGTACTCTCCGGAGCAATAGCTTACATATTACGGTCATGGTATAAAACCTGCTTATTATAAAATTGTTTCAGATCATGAGTTTTGAGTCGGAAACAAAAGGCATTAACGGACATGCAAGCTAAAGAAGGGAGATGTGGTCATGGAATATATAAAACTATATTCCAGCCAACCCCTTAAAAGCCTGACCGTTCATTCGTCTACTTGTCTTCACGCATGTAGGAGAGAGAAAGCGAGAGGTTGGTCGTGATCCTGTGCTTTTAACTTTACTGTTTTCTGTGTGTGATGGGTGAAGACGAGGAGCCATTATTATTACAATTATCATTATTATTATTGGCCCCAGCTGAACTGCTTGTGTGCTGGTTTCTTTGCGACTTTCCCGGCCGTTTATTCTCCGATTTGGGACCCTGTTGCCGTACCTTCACTCCTCGTATCATCTACAAATATATATATCTCAAGAGAAGTTAAATTCATTACACCGTCTATCTAAGTGTGTTTTGAAATTTTTAGTAAGTTCAATTACATAAGTTAATAAATTCATATATATATATAACTGGAGAATATTGTACATATATATTATGGATTCTACTCACATATTTGCCACATTTGATGTCCGAGTAGATGACTATGAAATCCCCCTCTTGGAGTCCATTGGCTCTCACAAAATCCCCTAAGGAAAGAGAAATGAAAAAAAATTAATAAATATATCAGAATTCGGAAGCATACATAATTATAATATTGATTGCGGAGATATTAATTGCTTGAAGCTGTTTTATTGATCAGTACTACACACCCACCTGTGTTTTCGAGTAGATACATCCTGCTTTTGTTGTTAGGCCAGTACCTGTAACTCCATTCAAATACAAGAAAAATTTTAAAATAAAAAAAAATATTTCTTGTAGAAAAATAGGATGAATGATGAAGATATGAAATCGACGGTATTTTATAACTTAATTAGAAAGTGATTATCAACAGTAGAATAATTATATACCTATAACGCATGTTCCAAACACGAGAAGTCCCAATATCTTCCATGGGAATGGAAATGCCATCTCTGGCCTCCAGTTCAGGGAGATGTGTTTCCGCTTCTTTCTGAAATTAGTGAAACAAAACAAAAATGTATCATGGCATTAATACATACTAGGAGCAACCCAAACAAATAAAACAAAAGTACTTTGACTGAAATTTAAATTAAAAAAAGTAGTATAATTCTAACATATTAATGAAACAGTAACGTTTTAACCAAAGAAAGTTAATTACTTTTGGCAACACTATTCTTCCGAGACTACCCACGTCGCTCTGCTTCAACACTTTTTGCAGAAGAAACCGCAAGTTCTTCTCTGGTTTCCAACCCTACACATTTACCCAATTGTCAATCATATATAAATAACTCAAAAATACCTCCCAAAAAAAAATATTAACAATACTAATAATAATAATAACAATAATAATACATTACTCAAACCGACCTGACGCTTTTCCGATGAAATTCGTCCCTGATAACTATTCTGCGGCTGAGTTTGTGTACGATCTACCGGCTGTAACGGCGGCACCTCAGCCGAAATCCCAGGGACCAACGGCGCCGGAGAATGTACACCGGCGGCCGCCGCTGTAGCCTGAGGCCAGTAAACCCAGTTGTTGGGACTCGGCTGAGCCGGGGCCATGCTGGTGCAACTATTACCAGTACTGCTCCCATTATGCCTTGCATGTTGAACATTATCCACATGACTCTGGTTCTGATGATGATTGTGATGATGGCTATGATTATGATTATGATTATGATGATGCTGATGCCTGTGGTGGGACAATAGCCGCCTCTGCCTCGCCATCCTCTTCTTCCTAGCCTCTTTAGTCGCCGACGAGCCCAACCTCATCAGCCGTTGATCACCTGCATCTTGGTGATGATAATACTGATACGGGTATTGAGTCCCGTAGCCGGCGAAAGCTTGTGCGTGCGGAGACGGCGTCGTTATTTGGAGACTGTTACTATCCGGAAATGAGGTGTACGGAGACGCTAAAGCGAACTGCGACGGAGGCCAAGTTTGAACAGAGTCGAGCATGTTGTTGGTATTGTATTCGGTCGGCGAGTACAGATTACTGGTTGTATTAGAACCCGACCCGTTTGTAAACGGGTCGACGCCCATGAACCCGACCATCGGAGAAGGGTAAGCCGACGGAGCAACCATCGTGGCCGGATCGTAGGTAGTCCAGGGTGAGTGGCTGAAGCAAGGGTTGTTTGACTGATCATGGGTGAAGGCGTTGGGGCTGAGATTATTATTAGGTTTAGGGTTTTGGTTTGGGTCTTGGTATTGGTATTGGTATTGGTTATTACTAACACCAGTATTACCTCGAAACGGTGACGTTTCTTTGAGGCGTCGTTTCTGGAGATGATTCTTCTGGACCCATTCCAGCACGAGTTTCAGCAACTGCTTCATGGCCTCTTTCCCTCCGCCCAGACGCCGCGCCGCGGACTCGATGGTGGACTTTTTGATCTTGACACTCCTCAAGTCCTCCGCCGAGACAGTCTCTCTGTTTGACCTAAGCCACTCCAAGAACACCATGGCCATGTCGTCTTGCTCCTTATTATTGACGTTATTATCCTCCTCCTCCTCCTGATCATCACTCTCGATCAGCATCATCATCTCTTCGTTCTGGCTATCTTTCACAATCATCAATTCTTCGTGCTGATCTATTAATTCTTCTTGCGGAACCAAAAGCTCTTGTTGGAAATTATTATCCACAACGCTGTCGTTTTGGAAAATCGAAGACGAGTCGAAGAACTCGTTGGTCTCCAGCAGATCCATGTACCCAAAAGTCTCCATCATGTCCATGCAGTCGATTCCCGTGTGGCCTTCAAGCCCACCCGGCTGCTCCGAGAAATCCATGGACGCCGTGGACGACAGTGCCGAGGGTGTCGTTTCGGTTTCGTGCTGCTTATTATTGTACGGATTTTGGTGGTAGTGGTGGTGGTGGTGGTGGTGGTGGTGGTTCTTGTCCGCGTCTTCCTCTGCGTCCGACTTCAGAACCGCCCAAGAGGCGGCGGACGAGGACGAGGACGAGGATGCGGAGGAAGACGAGGACGAGCAGTTGATTGCTTTGACTGGAACCGGAGTCGACGACGATGATGACGATGACGATGACGACAAGCATGGGAAATCAGGCAGAGGAGGGAACTCACTGTAGAATATTGAAGCTTCATTCACATCAAGCAGATCTTGATGATCATGATCTTGATCTTGATCGTTCTCAAGCCAGATCTCTTCTTCCTGATGTTCCATAACACCAAAGGCAGTAGGATTTTCTCTTTTAATTTCTTCCCCTGCATGTACTAGATCTTGACCTTGAGTATCAACGGAGCTCTTCATCTCCTTTTTTTCAAAAATAAATAAATAAAAATAACGCTTTTAGGGTTTTATGTTGGTCTCTGATAGATTTTAGAGAGAGAAAAATAGGATAGTTTGGTATCTAGAAAGGGGAAGATATAGATGTGGTACGGATAAGTGCAAGAGAAATGAGGCTTTGTATCTGATTAAGGAAGCAGAGAGAAAAGGCTAGTCGAAGGGCCCGCTTTTTCTATCAAATCTTTAACAGAGAAGCAACATAAAGCATCTGGTCATCTATCACCAACAACAACAACAGAACTACTAGTAAAGATAACATAAACAATTAATTATATAGCAAAGAAAGTACTTCCTCTATCCGCTAATCTCTATAACACGTCCAGGTATTAAATTGGGTAAGTCTGACCAACCAATTCTACGCTATATATATAACCACGAAATCAATACAACATAATTTAGTATTACGCAGCGGAGATCGAAGAGATAAAGTTGATATACTCATGTATGCCTCAACTCCGGCAAAGCTAATCTAGAGAAGTTATGTCTATCATTTCCTATATATGCTTTCTAACTTAGAAATTTTTCTCTCCAAAAAAAAAAAAGAAAAAAAAAATCAAACCCCCAAGTGTGTTCTGGTTTCTTCTGGGAAGTTTCACTCAATTTTTTTTTTTTAAATTTTCTTTATGTATTTTAAGTTGGGATAAGTTGAAATGGTATTTTTTCAGAGAGAGAGCGTGTGGGTTTAGAGAGATAAAAAGACAGTTTCAAGAGAGAGGGAGTAATAAAGCAAGAAGAAAACAAAACCTCGTGCCGACACTTTCTCAGCCTTACTCCGGATTTTGTGCCACCCGCCATACGTTCCCACTTGAATGGTTGCCAGCGGCGGTGCCTCTACCTTTATGAAGTAACAAAAATTAAGCTATGTCGTGTCCATATAACCAACACCACTTTTTAAAACAAATTAATATTACTAAGTGAACCAGGCTGATCTCAAGGATTATTATTAATGAAGAAGATTTAAGCCAATAAATACATAAATCTGGATCTTTTTATTTGAAATATTAACAAAACGTTAGCTAATTATATGCATGTCTCATGTCTCACACATCATTTGTAAAGAACGAGTATCCTCTACCAATGATTGGTAAGTTGCTCCATTGGTTTGGTAAATCTAATTTTTTTTTCAAAATTGATCTTAGATCGGACTATCACCAGTTGAAGATTTGAGAAGAAAACATACCGAAAACTACATTCAGGACTCGTTATGGTTACTTTAAGTTTTTGGTTATACTGTTTAGTCCGACTAATACTCATGTAGCATTCATGAATCTCATGAACAGAATTTTCGGACCTTATTTAGATCGGTTCGTGGTTGTGTTCATTGACGACATCTTGATATACTCAAAGACTCGAGAATAGCATGTTGGATATTTGAGGAATGTACTCCAAATTTTGAGAGATCATCAATTGTATACCTATGCACTGGGACCTATTTTTGAGCATCATTGACCTAGTATTACTAACATATTGAGATATGAATTCAATTACCTGATTTTATATGTATTTGAAACTTATAAAAAATATTGATTTCACGATGGTTTGACAAATTGTTGAAAATTGTTGGATTATACTGGAATTTGACTGTGCGAATTATTTTACATATTCTATATTGTGATTATGGGGTAAAATAGTGGTGTGCTTCCCATTTTACAGTAAATCCCAGAATAATGTCAAGTTGGATTTTAAAGTATGATTTGATTCATGGATGCATAGTTATTATAAATTATTACATATTGTATATACCATAAGATCACACACTTGAGTTCTATTATAGTATCGCGGTATTTTTAGATCGCTAGTGAGTTGCTGCAGCGCTAAGTGAGAGACCTAGATCCCTGCACAAGTTTTTACTGATACGTTTATGGACAGTGTCAAGATGCTAGATATCTCTGTTACAGAGGTATTACAAGGCCATGATGGAAGGATGAAAGCGCACTTATATTCTTATTGATGTATAATATATACAACAATGATGTGGTTTTGGTTTTGAATATGTGATTATTCTGGATATCATGGATTTATAAACTTAATTTATAAATGGATTTGAAGGAACTAATCATGCAGGTTTGAGAAATAATATCCATCCAAAAGGTAATTGAATTCCTACTGAGCATGTAAATGCTCATCCGTTAATTTTTTACTCTCAGATAGTGCTCGATGTGATTTTGGAGATTCAGATGTAGTTTAGGGAGGAGATAGATACCAAGTGGGAAATTTGTAACTTTGTAAGATATTTTTGTTTATTATCATGGCTTGTAATAAAATACTTAAAAGCCCGTTTCACGGACTCGGTTTGTATATTTAGTGTGCTAGATTGTGAAACTGCTGATGATGATGCTTGATTTATTTTAATAAATTTTATTAACAATCTACATCTAATAGTGATCACAAAATTGTGAGAATTTTACTATTAAAATTATTTTATAATTCTTTTAAAAAAGATAATTTTTAAATTTTCACTTATCAAATTTCTTTTTTGCCACTAGCCGAGAGTTTGGGTCATGACAGAACATTAATTCGTGTAGATCACTGCACTTGGTATAAATACACGAGAGAGATTAATGTTATTCTAGTAATATAGATTCGTGCTTATATTAGTGACATTTCCTTGGAGGAGATTTTGGATATCTGTACACAAACGCTTTTCATTATTATTCGAACTTACATTTTATTAGAAAGGGTTTAATACTGACCAATATTAATGAAAACTGGTATAACTCGATGACATCTAGCTAGCTAGGTTTCCAATATTTGTACATATGCAAAACAAAAATGACCCCCGGTGTCCGAATAATACCAAAAATAATTATAAAAAGAAATCAACAAAAAAATTTCAGCCCCATTAGAAAGTGCATGAAAAATGGCATGTTCTAAATCTAAGCTAATTAATCCTTTCCATTTTGGACACACCAAACACAGATAGATAGAAAGAAAGTAAATGAAAAACCAAAAGAACTGAACTCTGCACACAGCACATAAGTCGAGCCGAATAAGATTACCTTCTCTCTCTAGATCTCTCGACATTTCTCTACACGCCATTCTTTTTAAATTATTTTTAAAAAAAAAATAAGGAGAAGTAATGGTGAGGAGAGAGGACCTGTTTTATTTTATTTTGTATTTCATACATTAAAAGTTTTTGAAAATTGACATAATGGGGTTTGTCTGGATTCGTGGATTGAAGCGGCGGAGTTCAGAGTTTGGTGCTACGCGTCCATGCAATTCTGACGTAACCTCCTCACTTCCTCACCCTCTTTTCTCTGCCAATAACCGCGCTCGCTCGTCCGTTTCATTAATCCGTCTCCATCTGACGGACCACATATAACACACATGAGATACCATACAGTCACATGCGGCCACCCAAACCCCTTCTGACGGACCTCTTAACTTCCTCCACGTATGCCCTTTTTTCGTGGGCCCATCTCGTCTACAGATCGACGCCATTGGCTGTTGATTCAAACCGTTCTTGTTTCCGTACATATTACATTGTAGACGCGATCGAGCGACGTGGGAACTGGAAACTGAGACGCCTTTTCTCTCTCTTCCCTTTTTTGTTTTTTTTTGGTTTTTTGGAACTTTTTATTTGGGTTATCATTGATATTGGGATCTCACGTGGGCGTGGGCCACGGACGACTTTTTAGCAAATCATGTGTTGCCACGTCTCGATTCTCATGTTTGAATTCTCAGGCGGTATTAGTATGCTGTAGGCACGCCAGAGATATTCGGACAGACTTTTTCTTTTTTTTGCTTTTTCCATTTTTTTTTGCCCTTTTCCTACAATAAGCTCTCCTTCTTCTTTTTTTCTTTTTTTGCTTGAATTCTTTTTTTTTTAGTAGTTTTTATTACTGTGGCTATATAGCTATATATAGATATTAGAAAAGAATCCCCTCGGAAAAAAAAAGACATTTAAAAAAATATATGAATGTGTTAAGATGGAAAATGATTTTTATACCCCCAAAATACAAGTTCACATCAAAGCTCATAGTCAATAGTTCATCTCTTAAAATACAAACAAAAAGCGACAAAATACCCGGCGGCCCAGCGTTTTCGTTTATTTTTGTTTTCTATCTCTCACATTCGAAAATTTCTACGTAGCCATATTTTTTTACAAAGAGGCAAAATCCCGACTATCTATAGGAGTATTTTTTACCTCCTCGTATTAAATCAAATGGACCATATAATAAAAGCGTAAGTGTACTATATAGCGCATAGAAGTATTCTATACTCATCTTTAACAACTTATTGCATTTAAATAGAAAAAGATTGTAGAATTTAGACAAAAGAGAATTGGAGGATTCAAAGTGACCAAAAGAATTTACTCAAAAGGAAAAAAAAAAAATCAATCAAAGAAATAGAGATAAAAAAATCATTCAAAAACAACCATTGTTTTTACCCCAAATGCATCTTACACATTGTTAATCTTTCCATAATCATCTGTACTTCCAATTCTATCTTTATCTATAATAAACCTTGCAAAATCAAGGCTAGATATATATATATATATATATATATATTAATTTACTCTTAGTCGCAATTCTAATTAAGTTTCTTTCGATCAATTCTGGCTGGTTTTAAAACTATCTTTAAAAAAAAAAAAAAAAAAGAAATGATTTTTATGTTTTTTGTCTTCTTTTTTATTTATTTAGTTAATTTTCCATATTTCATCCACTCATTACACGTATAGGAGGATTCTTTGGTTTTTTATTTTTTAGTAAATTCTTCGTTGATCACCTTGAATCCACAATTCTTCTTTGTCTAGGTTTTGTAGTATTTTTTCCCTATTTAAATGCAAAAAGTTGTGGAAGATGAGTGTAGAGTAATCCTATATGCTATGGTTGACCTAGACTTCTACTATATCGTTCCTTTGATTTAATCTAAAGATTTAAAAAATCCACTTACATGTAGGAGGGATTTTACCCGTCCTATACTAGAATTGCCCGTTTTTGCAAATAGCATTGTTTTACCCCTAATTTTAAAGTTGTCAATTTCCTGTGATAATAAACTGCGTTAATTAAAAAGAAGCAGTTTTTCTATCAGATGTCTAAATCCTCTAAATAAGAAGAAAGAAATGTGATAAAAGTTACATTTTTTTTTTCATATTTGCATACTAGGGATGGAGAAATTTTTCCAGTTGAAATCAAGAATAATAGGGAAAGAATTTTCGGAATTCTTTCAGTTGCATACACACTAAACACCGTGAACATAACAAGCCTCTTTTATTAGCTAAGAGTACTTGTAACACATTTACGTTTTTATCTTTGCGCGATACCTAGGGTATATTGTAGTGTTGTTTTCTAATCCTAGCAAAGACACTACATTTGTGAAAATTAGGATACACGATAAATCGTAATTGTAAAAAAAATAAAACGCATATACGAAATTTCAATGTGAGGGAGTAAATAACAATATCAGTTAAAATTCTAGCATGCATGTGTGGTATTTTGTCCAACAAATAAAAGTAACAGAGAGAAAAACGGCATCTTTTGCTCATTTTCTGCCGAGAAACGACAATTGTAAGATTTGAGTTTTTTCTTTTTCGTTTGAGGTAATTTATTTATTTAGGTCTTATTCTTCAAAGGGATGATGACATCTCTCGTCAAGGTTAAAAGTCATTTCTATTGCAATGGCACGTGAAGTTAATGGTCTTAAGGTTGATGAAGTAAATTAAATTGTTGTTATCTTTTTGGGTCTTATAAATGACCGAATTTTTGGTCTATTTAATTAAATATTCTGTTGGGGTTTTTGGAGAAATACGGGAAACTATCCCACGCCTTTAGAAAATACGGTAAAGGGCAAAAGATTGGTAAAATACGGACATTTGGAAAGAAGATTTGGAAAAATATGGTCCTGAGTCTCCGGACAGTAAAAGGGGACTGACACGGTCTTTTATTAAAAAAATGAAAAAAAAGGCCGCCCTTTTTTTTTTTTTTTTTTCAATTTTTTAGTTTATTTAACATTTTCAGTCTTTTCTTAAAAGCATTTTTCTTCCTAATTTAATTTTTTATTTTATTTGTGCCACTATTTAAAATTTTACCAATAAGATAATACTAATTACACTTGCTTATATTCTCGTAGTAACATATATATTTTAAATAAAATTAATTCCTCACAATTATTTTTTCTTTAAATGCAACAAGTCAACTCTCTTTCTCATTTTCTGATACAATAGATAACCTTGCTAGGATACTTATGGTAATTTTTTTTTTTTATATATAGAACCCAACTCGCTATGTATTTTTAGGAAATCATAACTAATTTATTAAAATACATATGATAATCTCCTAATTTGTTTTCCTTTTTAGAAATAAAAGAACTCCAAAATCTCATTTCCATATCTAGATACTATAGCAGAATACTTATTGTTTTTTTCCTCCCTAATTTACCCAGTTTCAAAGTGTCTTAGTTAGAGACCATAGGTAACATTTCTATATTGTTTTTTTCTCAATTTACTAGATATCAAGGTAACCTAGTTGGATACGGTATCTTCTTCCCGATTGATGGTAACATTTCCATACTTTGATACTACATGCAACACAATATGATACTATAAGTAATATATTAACATATCCGTGGCTATTGAAATTTATTATCCAATTTACCAAATACTAAGGAAACCTAGTTAGATACTTATGGTATCTTCTTTCTGACCAATGATAATATTTCTATACGTTTTTTTTTTTCAATTTACCTAAATACTATAGGTAACATAATATGATACTGTACGTAATATAGTAAGATATTGGCTGGTACTGAAAGTTTTTACCTAATTTACTAGATATCAAGGTAAATCTAGTTAGATATCTATGGTATGTTCTTCCCCCGATATTTACCTAAATACCATAAATAATATAGTAAAATACCTATAGGTAATGATTCTTTCCCCAATTTACTGGATACTAAGGTAACCATATTAGATACCTATAGTATCTTTTTATATGTTTCACAAAATAGAACTCATTTTCCAAATAGTATAGGTAGTTTGGTAAGATACCTATATTAAACTAGTAGGATACAATGTAACCCTTTTTTTTCACATTAAGGAACATTTAACTCTCTTTTGTATTTTTAGATTTCAAAGGTAAAGTGGTACGATACTCATAGTAGATTCTATTTTTTTTTTTTTTTTTTCAATGAACACCCATTCTTCTCATTTCCTGAAATATCACAGGTAACTTGGTAAGATACCTACAAAAGCCTGGTAGGATACCATGTAATATTTTTTTCTTTTTTGGTCTAAATAAGGAGAAATACTAAAATTTTTGTAACACCTTTAGCAACCATGTAAGATATTTATTAAAATCCCATATATTTTTCTTTTTCTAATTAGAAACTCCCAATTTTTCTTCCCATTTCCTTGATACTATAAGTATCCTATCAAAAAGCTTATGGTAACCCCGTATTTTATCTTACTTTATTTTTTTCAATCGCGAATGCATAATTTCTTGATACCTTTAGTAACCTTATAAGATACCTATGATAATCCCATATATTTTTTTTACTCAATCATGAACGCCTAATTTTTCTTCTTATTTTCTTGATACTATAGGTATCCTATGAAGATACCTATTGTAGCTATATATTTTATTTTACTTTATTTTTTTAATTGCATATGCACAATTCCTTGATACCTTTAGTAGTGACATTTAATAAGCTTGTAAGATACGTATGATAATCTCATTTTTTTTTTCTCAATCAAGAACGCCTAAATTTTTCTTTCCATTTGGCTAATATCATGGGTATCCTGCCAAGATACCTTTGACAATCCCATATTTTATTTACTTTATTTTTTTCAATCGCAAACGAGTAATTCCCCTTCCTATTGCCTTGATACTACAAGTAAATAGGTAGGAAATATATAGAAACTTTATATTTATTTTTTATAAATCGATAATGTATACTACTCATTTCTATTTTCGTGATACATAGATAACTGTGTAGGATACTTATGGTAACTTCATAGGATACATACGATAATCTCGTACTTTTTTTTCTCCTCTCTTTCCAATTTATCGGATACCATAGGTAACCTATGCTAACATCCTAACTATTTTATTGTTGGTACGATTCTTACCAGCTGTCCACGTGTCTCTGAACTGCTGGCGTTGTATCTACTAACTGTCCACGTATCCTTGCTATCCCAGGGTGCTTTTTACTTCAAGTCAGGTCGGAGAAGCGGGGGTGGCCACCTGCAAAGACTCTTCGATGCTTAGGTCAGTTATTTATCCCTGAGGCTGAGAAGCAAAGATTTAGTTTTTCTTTTTATATGTCAATCTTAATCTCTTTTTTTTTTTTTCGAGGGAGAAGCAAGGCTTATATACATAATCCTAGAACTGAGAGCTTTTTCCGGCTCTCAATCCCAGGATTGAGTACCTTTTCACACCATGACTTACTCCAGAGATCACGGGCAGTGATTACCGTGATTTTCTTTGCATCGTGGTGGCATGCTTTTCACCGTCCCCTATGACTCGGGCCTGTCGGGGGTGAGACTTTAATAAACCACTGTTCTGTCAAGGCAGTTTGTCCAATATGCGCACCTATCCAGGATCGCATTAAATGCCTTGTCTGGGTCTGGAGCAGCACGTTGCCTCCCGTGGTCTTCTGACAGAAGACCCTTGAGGCTTCTGACTCCCAGCTGTCGAGGCAAGAACTGGATTGGGCCGAACTGTCCAGGGTCTGGGATGGATTCGGCCCTGGCCTCGGACAGCCCATGAGCCCATGCGGTATCACGTGTAACTCACATGGCTTTTGAATGGTTACTCTGAACACGCGTCGAATGGCATGCCTCCTTTGTGACCTGCTCTGCCACTTAATAGATCACATGGTACGTGATCTAGGAACGGGCCCCACAACTGTCCCCATTTCCCTATTTGATAGGTCGCATCCATCAAATGGGGAAATCGTATCTCCAGTCCTTCAATTCGAGAGGTACATGTGGCCCCTTACCATCATTTCTTTCTAATTACCGATGCTGGTGCACGCTATCCTGTGTCACGATTCTTTTCAGATTTTTGAAATTCTAGTGCTTCAGCCTTCCTCACACCGTTCCTTTCCAAGGGGGACTTTTTGGCTCCCCCTCTATAAAAACCGCATTTACGCTCGTTTCTTACTTTAACAAAATCTCCAAGTCTTCTAGCTTTCTAAAATCTTAGGGTTTTTGACTTTTCCCTTTGCTAGAATTGCTCCTTTTGATCGTATCCAGAACCATGGCCTCGAAACAGAATCAGAAGCTCTGCCCCATCATGGATTTGGAGTTGGACTCGCTGAGGAGGCAGTTCTGCTTCCCTGGCAGAGTTACATTACAAAAGGTCGAGGGCCCCGCGGATAGATACCTTCGCCCTTCTGCCCCTGAAGGCTCTATCATCTTAGGAAGGAGGCACCTGGAATGGCTACGGTTTCCCCTTCCTCCCTTAATCCATCAGTTCTTCGCTCTGACGGGGATTCACCTGATGTAGCTGAACGCTAACGGGGTCATGATCTTGATAGGGCTCTCTGCTCTGTCAGTTCTCCTTAACGTGTATATCGACCTAGAGGTGGTCTTTTATGCCTACAACCTCACCCTCATCTCCAAAAAGGGCTCCTACCCCACTTTCTACCTTCAGCTGCTCCCAGGACACCATATTTTCTGGGGCTTGCTGAGGTCGGATAAGTAATGGGACTCCCACTCTAGGTTGTATGCCATCGGAGGGGCGTGGTGCTCTCCTTGGGTGAATGGAGGGCGCTTCCAAGTTCCTTCATTTTTTATGCGAAGTAAGTACTAGGTGGTGATATTCTTTTTTTTTTTAGTCTGTGTACACCTCGTCTGCTATTACTCATGATATTTTACCTTACGCAGTCTCTACAGAGAAAAGCAGGTTTGAGCCACAACTGTCGGCTGGGCGGCTCAAGAAGCTGGAGGGGATCGTCATCTTTCGGTCCTCTGGGGATTACCGACACATCCAGGCCGTCCTGAATCCCCAGGTGATGAACATGATACCTAGGATGGTCTCATATCTCCTCTTCCCGCTGGACACCTGGGTCACCATAAAACACCTGCGGAGCCATCTTGACGCCTTGGCTCTAAACCGGTTCCGCTGGGATGGGCAGAGTCGCATTGCCATGGTGGGTCGTCAGATCACAGCCTTGAGCCAGCTAGCGGGTCCCAATGACCTGGTGGCGCCGACCAGCCACAAGCTTGAAGAGGCGGTGAGGCTCGTGGCCGAGGAGTGCATCAGGCTTCGTAGAGAGGAAACCGCTGCCCCCAAGAGGGTTAAGGGTGAGTTCATTTTCGCATCCTAGGGCTCCGTCGATCAGGTCATGGCTGCGTTCTAACCACGTTACTTGCTCTTTACAGGTTCTGATGCAGACCCTACGGCAGATTCTTCCCCAGTCAAGGGGAGTGCCGCTGTGGATAAGGCTCGCTCTAAGGTCCCCACTGGTCGGCATCTGGTGGTATCCTCGGAGGATGAAGCCGGGGGGCAAAGAGTTGTCACCCTAAGAACAAGCTCGGACGATGACCGAGAAGGCCTATTCGCGCCCGGTGGTGAAATATCTGTGGTCCCCTCTTTCGAGGCAAGTGGACTCCCGACTCGAGAGATGCCGGCCATAAAGGTTGTATACGGCAAGGGGGCGCCTTCGAGCCTGCCCGGGGAACCCGCTGCTCTGACCTCTTCCGCCCCAAACTCTGGTTCGAAGATGGGCACGGGGTCTGCACTGCCTGCCCCATTGGGGAGATTGTCGAGCTCAGTAGGGGGGCTCTGAGGTTGAAATCTCAGCTGTCTTCCCCTCCCTCGGTCCCGATGAAGTGGGTTAACGAGGCCGACTCATCCAAAAGGAAGGAAAGCCTGGCAGAGAAGAGGGGCAGAGCTGCCCTTTTTCTGACAGCGATGACAATGGGGCTACGCTGACCCTCATGGGGAGGAGAAGGTCTACGCACGGTGGCCCATCAGGGGGGGTTAGTCAAGACAAGACTGAAAAATCACATTCATGCGGGACTCCAAGGGGGGCGGCCGTCGAAATAGCAGCAACCGTTGTGGCCTTTTTTGCTGAGGATGCATTGCCCCATGCTATCATCGAAAGTGCACTCGGCGATGTATTGCCTCCTACCGTCCTCACCTCTGCCACTTCGGGAGCGTCGAAATAAGCTACTGGAGTGTATTCGGTGGAGGGAGAAGGCGTCCTCACTGTTGGTAGGATGGAGCTGTATTCCTCAGATGCAGACAACACCTAAGGAGAGGGTCCATCTGCGGAGTTTGAGCTGGAGGCACTCTCCTTGGAGAACGTTGAGCTCATTGCTGGCCGCAGCATTACACAGGTTTGGCTCGTCTGGCCACCACTTCCATATTTTTCGGCATCCTTGCTGAACACTGATCTTATTTTCTTGTATCCTGCCGCTAGCCACCGTCCAGTCCTTCTATTCCTCTCACATTAGGGAGTTGACCAGAGAGCTGAATGCCCGTGCTCCAACGGCCGAGCGAAGTGAGGTCGCCCTTGCCACATTGAGGGCGGACTTCGACCTATATCGGAGCCTGGACGAGGCTAGGGTCAGCAGCATGATGGCTCACACTCAGAGCATCGAGAGGGTCAGGCATAAGGAGTTGGTCGCCAAGTTGGCTGAAGCAGAGGTTGACAGGTTGGCTTAAACTGAGGCCGCCAGGCTGGCCCAAACCGAGCTCAGGGTCAAAGAGTAGGAGCTACAAAACACATGGGCGGAGGTGGGGCTGGCTTTCATCGCTCGCGACAGAGCTATCGACAATGCCAAAGTGGCGAGGAAAGCCGAGGTGAAAGCCAAACTATAGGCCCATTCCCTGCAGCGTAGGCTCGATCGGTCCAACGAGGTAAACTGACATCTTTACTTGGGTCACAGAAAACTGATGGGAGCTCATGCGGAGTTGTCTCATAAGCATAGTGAAGACCTTGCCGATATTAACATTCTTTTGATCGACTTGTAGTAGCGGCAAGTAGAACTGAGGCTAGCAGTGCTGAGGGACAGGCTGACAGATGCAGAGAAGCTAAAGACAAGGTACCAGTGGCAAGTGGATGTCCTTTCTGCAGAGAGCTACAGGTCTGGCTGGGAGAATAGAGAATTCGAGGGCCACACGGAGGTGGTAACACCAGACCAATTCGATGAGCAGAAAGGCGTTGAGAAGGACCATTATTTCGTCAGGCACTATATGCAGCAGTTGGGGGATAAGATTAACATCGTGTACCCCGCTGATGTGCTGAAGAAAAAGACAAGCCATCTATATCTGCCTCTGTCGCCAGGGAGATTGTCCCCATTTCCGGTCTGACAGAGTAAGTTACGGAGGTTTGGGGTGGTCAGCCTGGTCTTGGCGCCTTAACTAGCGGAGGGTCGGGTGCAGTCTTTTTGTCTAGCGACGATTTTAACTCTGAAACGCTACCCTCTGTCGATGCTAGTCCAAGTGCCGAAGCTAGTAGCGCTACCCTTATCGGAGGTAACTAAAACCTCTCGCTTTTTGCATATTTGTAAAGTACTAACTGTGTTATGTAAAGCTGACCCTCATTGTAAACACCTGTTTTGAATAATAGAAACATCGCATTTTTCTCACGTTTATTCCCCTTTCTTTTTTTTTTTTTGCTCGTGTTCATGGTCAGGGTCGGACATCATATATGATGTCATTCCCTTGTCGGCAGTGTGGCCGACCTCTGGGTCTGGCTCAATCGTATATGATTTGGAGTTTTTAGTGAATTCCCCCCGTGCTATGATTGATAAGATTAGCTCTGAAGATCGGGATGTGAGTTCCAGCTCATCTGGATTTGAGGATGTATAACCTCTGTTACGACTTATCTTGGCAGAATTCGACCCGCGCGTGTGGCTGAACTTCTCCGACCCCAAATGGGAACGTGCCAGGAACCAGCTCCAGGGGTTGGCTAACCACTACTTGGATCCATCACTACAGAGGAAAGGGCCCAGGCTTGGCTCTTATTGGGACCAAACAGGGCGTTACCACTCCGATGTGTCCCTCCGAGTCCGTCCAAGACCTACTTCTTACAAATAGAGCTTCTGGGTCCGCGTCCCTGTCGATACGCGTTTTGTATTTTAGGCAATAATAAACAGAGTTTGGTTTTAACTTCTGTCTTCATGCTTGGTCTTGTATTGGCCTACTTTCAATAGGTAGGCCATAGCTCTGTTCACTTCCAGTCCATGTGTAGCTAAGGCGCTCTCTGGGGAGGGTCTGCTTTCAACGGGCAGACCCTAGCCCTGCTTACCTTTATCTCGTGCGCAGCTAAGGTGCTTTCTGGGAGGGTCTGCTTCCAACGGGCAAGCCCTAACCCCGCTTGCCTTTGGCTCGTGCGCAGCTAAGGTGTTTTCCGAGAAGGGTCTTATCACCCAACTCTTTTCCCGTCTTGTAGGTATTCCTTGAGGGCTGGTGGCAAGTTTTCATTGCGCGGCCTCTCGCCCGTCGCACATCCTCTTGGGTCATCGGCAAGCAACGTGATCCCCATTGTATGATTCTTGATAAGGTCGGCTGGCAAGTATTAGTTGCGCAGCTTATTCTTTTTTGTACGTTTTCTCGGGCCATCAGCAAATGTTTTATTGCATGATATGATTCCCATAGTACGATTGTTTTCGAGTTCTGCTGGCAAGTTTTTGGTTGCGTAACTCATTCCTCTTCGTACGTTTTCTCGGGCCATCGGCAATCGTTTTATTGTATGATGTGATTCCCATAGTATGATCATTTTTGAGGTCTGTTGGCAAGTTTTTTGGTTGCACAGCTCTTTCCTCTTCGTACGTTTTCTTGGGTCGTCGACGAGTGACGTGATCTCTGCAGTACGATTTTTGATAAGGTCTGCTGGCAAGAATTTTACTACTCCGCTCTTTCCTCTTCGTATGTTTTCTCAGGTAGTCGGTAAGCAATGTGATCCCCGCAGTACGATTTTTGATGAGGTCTGCTAGTAAGCATTTTACTACTCAGCTCTTTTCTCTTCGTATGTTTTCTCGGATCGTCGGCAAGTGACGTGATCCCCGCTATATGATTTTTGATGAGGTCTGCTGGCAAGCATTTTACTGCTCAGCTCTTTCCTCTTCATACGTTTTCTCGAGTCGTCGACAAGTGACGTGATCCCTGTAGTATGATTTTTGATGAGGTCTGCTGGCTAGCATTTTACTGCTCAGCTCTTTCCTCTTCATACGTTTTCTCCAGTCGTCGGCAAGCGACATGATCCCCGCAGTACGATTTTTGATGAGTGAATAGTTTGTGGGGTCTGGTGCTGGAGATAAACCCTTTTTCATAGTAATCCAAAGCATAAGTCCGTGTGGCAGAAACCTTAACCTGTTTTAGAATTAAGTTGTTCAATAATATAAGCATTTACATGTATTTCACAATATTTACATGCATCTTACACGTGGTACTTTTTCAAGTGTTGGGCGTTCCACGTGTTTGATAGGCTCTTCCCGGTCTTGAGTTCTTTCAGGACATATGCACCATTGTCAAGCACTTTGATCACCTCATAGGGCCCGACCTAGTTAGAGTCTAGGTTCGAGGAATTCCCCGTTCTGACCTTCAAGACCTAATCTCTGGCGTTAAATCGACGAGCGCTAACCTTCTTTACATAGTAGGACCTGGCCTGCTGATGGTACGAGGCCAGGTGGACCAGGGCTATGTCTCTTTTTTCTTCTAGGAGGTCTGTGTTACAGCTTAGCTACTGCTCGTTCAGTGAGGCTTCTCTTACCACTTCAGAGCAAAGGATCAGGAGGCCAATCTCGGTCGGGATCATAGCCTCCGACCCGTAGACCATGGCAAATGGTATTCTTCCCGTTGACCTCTGCTCCGTGGTTCGATGGGCCCACACAACGGCCGATAGCTCTTCTAACCACCTGCCTTTAGCCTCTTGCAAGTTCTTTGTAATATTGCTGAATATGGCCTTGTTCGTTGCCTCTGCTTGGCCGTTCCCCTGAGGGTAGTTTACGGATGAGAAACTGAGTCTTATATCATATAACTCACATAGCTCCTTAAGCTTATCGTTCTGGAACTGTGCGCCATGATCAGCGTGTATCTCTTTCGGTATTCCGTATCAGCAGATTATGTTTTTCAAAATGAAATTAATTGTGTCTGCCTTATTAACAGTCTCGTAGGCTTCAGCCTCTACCCATTTGGTGAAATAATCGATGGCCAGCAAGACGTACCTTCTTCCCCTTGGACTTTTAGGGAGCTCTACGACGATGTCCAGGCCCCATTTAGTGAACGGCCTAGGAGTTATATTCGAATGGAGTTCCTCCGTGGGTTGGCACTTCATGGGGGCGAACCTCTGGCACTTGTCATACTTCTTGACAAATTAGGCCACCTCAGTCATCATGTATGACCAGAAGTATCCAGCCGTCAAGGCCTTATGGGCGAGGCTACGTCTGCCAGAGTGGTTGCTGTATGCTTCCTCATGGATTTCCTCCATTAGCTTCTACGCCTTGACGGGACCTATGCACCTCAGCATTGGTCCCATCATTGATCTCTTATACAGTCGTCCCCCTACCATCGAATATCTGGTAGCTTTCAGTCTGATCGACCTCATTTCTTGAGGGTCCGCGGGTAGGTTTCCCAACGCTAAGTATTGGGTGATGGGTTTCATCCACTCCTCGTCTGCAGAGTCAGTTGCAAACACATAACGTGCGGGTGTCTCCGAAGGGTCGCTCGTGTTCTCCCCCTCTAGTAGAATCTCCACGTATCCGGTCGTCCCCCCGATTGACGCGTTTTTAGCTAGCTCATCGGCCTTTTGGTTCATCTCCCTGGGTATTTGTTCGATATTGAAACTACTAAAGCGGGATTTCGCCCCCATTACCCTGGAGAAGTACCTGTATAATCTTGGCTCTTTTACTTTGAAGTCTCTCTTGACCTGACCCACAATTAGCTACGAGTCGGTTTTTACTGTGATGCTCTCTACTCTGAAGTGCAGAGCAATCTCAAGGCCTTGCAGCCATACCTCTTACTCCGCCTCGTTGTTCGTTACCTGGAAACTGAGCCTTAAAGCTTTCTCTACCCTGAGTCCTGCTGGATCCAGAGGCGTTCGTGGATCCGTCAGTGTAGAGGGTCTAGGCTGAAAGGATGTGAGGTGGAGACGTTTGAAATGGGTCGTGTGGCTCACCGAAGGATTGGATTTCCACCAGGAAGTCCGCCATGACTTGTCCTTTCTTCGCTACTCGAGGCCGATACTCGATGTCGTATATCCCTAGTTCGATGTCCCGCTTGGTTAGTCGTCCTGATAAATCCAGTTTGGCCAAGATTTTCTAGAAGGGGAAATCCGTATATACAGTAACCGAGTGTGCCTCGAAATATTGCCTGAGTCTTTTCTTAGTATTGACCAGAGCCAGGACCTGTTTCTCTTCCATACTATATCGCGTCTCGGTGTCCAAGAGTATGTGGCTTGTGTAAAACACCAGCTTCTGCTTGCTGTCTTCCTCGATGAATAGTACGGCACTGATCGCTACTTCGGACACTGCCAAATAAGAGTATAGGCGCTACTCCACTACCGGGGAAGCCAGGATAGGCGGATGACTTAAGTACAGCTTGAGCTCTGCCAGTGCCTTGTCCTGCTCCTTACCCTAGACAACAGTGGAGCTTCTCTTTATGCACTAGAAGAAAGGCTTACATCGGTCAGACATCTTGGAGACAAATTGGCTGAGAGCGGCTATCTTCCCAGTTAGGCACTGGACCTCCCGAATGTTTGAAGGTCTTTGCACATCTACGATTGAAGACAACTGGGTCGGGCTGGCCTCAATGCCCTTTTTTCTCACAATGTGCCGTAGGAACTGGCCGGAGGACACCCCGAACGCGCATTTCTTGGGGTTCAAATGCATCCGGTATCGCCTTAAAATCTAGAAACATTCGTCTAGATGTCCCAAATGGTCTGAAGCTTCTTTACTCTTCATGACCATGTCGTCGATGTAGACCTCCATAGTCTTCCCTAGCAGCTCGACGAACATTTTGTTCATGAGACTCTGGTAGGTCGCCCCGGCATTCTTCAAACCAAAAGGCATGCGTCGGTAACAGTACAGACCTCGTTCCATAATAAATGTCATATGGATCTGGTCCTCCTCATGCAGAGGGATCTGGTTGTATCCAGAGTAGGCATCTAGGAAGCTCATCCTGTCGAATCCAGCTGTCGCAACGACTATTTGGTTGATCCTTGGCAGGGGGAATCTGTCCTTCGAGTAGGCCTTGTTCAGGTTGGTGAAGTCTATACAAGTACAGTCATCGCCATTTTTCTTCTTCACCACCTCCGGGTTAGAGACCCAGCATGGGTATATGCATTCCATGATCAAGCCGTTCTCCAGTAGCGTCTCTATCTCCTTGTTGATCTCCCTGTTTTTCTCCGACGCGAACCTTCAGGGCCTCTGCCTGACTGGAGGGAAATTGGGGTCTGCATTTAACCAGTGGCAGGCATGTATGAGGTCTATCCCAGGCATGTCATCGTAGGATCACGTGAAGACATCTCTATTCTGCCTAAGGAACCCCAACAGCTTGCTCCTTTCTTCCTCAGGTAGCAAGGCCCCGATTAAGACTACCTTCGTCGGTTCTGCTTCTTTCAAAGGGATAGCCACTAGCTCCTCAATCGTGGATTTTGGCCCGTCAGACTCCTCTTCGATCTGCTTCATGTATGCTGGCAGGCGGTCCTTTGATTGCTATCTGTCCCCCGTTGAGGCGCTCGCGCTCACGTCGGCTCCTCTCAGGGCGGTTGAAAAACATTTCCTCACGGAGGCTTGGTCTCCTTTGATGTCTATCATATAAGTACTATCCTTTGATAGATATCTTAAGACCTGGTGTAGGGTGGAGGTGATCCCATGCATGGCGTGGATCTACCCTCTCCCCATGACGATGTTGAAGGAGGACTGGCAGTCGATGATGACGAAGTCCATATCCAAGCATCTCTCCGCTGCGCAGACCTTCAGGGTCACAATGCCCAAGAGGCTGACCTTAGTACTGTTGAAGGCGAACAGTGGCTAGCCTGAGTGCATTTCGATCTAAGCCCATGCTCTCGAATGTGCTGCGGAATAGGACGTCGACGCTACTCCCACTGTCAACTAAGACCTTTTCGACTAACGCGGAGTCGATCTGCAGCTTAATCACCAAGGGGTCGTCATGGGGCAGACGCACCATGGACATGGGGCATGGTGATCCCATGCATGGCGTGAATCTACCCTCTCCCCATGATGATGTTGAAGGAGGACTGGCAGTCGATGATGACGAAGTCCACGTCCAAGCACCTCTCCGCCGCGCAGACCTTTAGGGTCACAACGCCCAAGGGGCTGACCTTAGTACTGTTGAAAGCGAACAGTGGCTAGCCTGAGTGCGTTTTGATCCAAGCCCATGCTCTCGAATGTGCTGCGGAATAGGACATCGACGCTACTCCCACTGTCAACTAGGACCTTTTCGACTAACGCGGAGTCGATCTGTAGCTTAATCACCAATGGGTCATCATGGGGTAGACGCACCATGGACAAGTCTTGCTGGGTGAAAGCGATAGGGGTGGCTGAGGCATAGCTTTCTCCTATCGCCAGGTGGTTCACAGAGTGGCCCATCCCCTTCAGTCGCTTCACCCTTTCTTCAGTCTTTTTTTGTCATTTTTCCTTCTTTTCCTGACCCTGGGTCAACTCTGGTCTGCCTATGATAGTCGGCACTATCCTCAGAGCCTGTTCTCTTGACTCGAAGGCCTGGGTCTGCTTGTCTTTTTCGGGTCTAGGAGCGTTTTCCTTTAACTGGCTTTTGTCGGTCTTCACATACTGCTTCAACTTACCGGCATGGATTGCCATCATAACCTGCACATAAAGGCTATGGCAGTTGATGGTGTCATGCTCATAATCTTTGTGAAATTGGCAGTATCTGTTCCTATTTTTCATATGCTCAGGAATACCGGACTTGGGCGGGTCTTTGAAAATGCCCATGTCCCTGTTCTGGAGGTAGATCACATCGATTGGCATGTTGAGCTTGTATTTCGGCAGTGGTCCCTAGACGTCTTCCTCTTCTTGTCGTCTTATTGACTGCCTTGGGTGTGGGCTCCCTGTTTCGGAGTTGGCCCTTGGTCTAGTGCAGGCCTCTTCATTCCTTGCGGGGCCGGGGTTTGCGCCGGTGCTGTTGTTATCGCGGCGAAGGCCTTGCACATTTTTTGATGGCTTTCCAGCACCCTG
This sequence comes from Parasponia andersonii, assembly GCA_002914805.1. Taxonomy (NCBI): domain Eukaryota; kingdom Viridiplantae; phylum Streptophyta; class Magnoliopsida; order Rosales; family Cannabaceae; genus Trema; species Trema andersonii. Next base: position 395,227 of record JXTB01000233.1, on the reverse strand, counting down.
AATACCCCTTCCGATGTCGCCTGGACGTCTGCCATATTGTATGGCAAGTTCAAAAGCAGATTGTCTGATAGCATCGATCCCAGCTACAGGCCCTTGACGAATGAGCTTGCGGCTTGGGCCAAGTCGGCGTTGTGTACTAGGGACATCACCTCCAGGAAACGTGACAAGTATTCTCTTAGAGACTCATTCACGGTTTGTTCCAACCGGTCGAGGTCTCGCATGGTTTTCTGTTGCCTCCGGGCTCCCGTGTATTGCTTTAAGAAAAGTTTGCAGAAATCTTCGAACTCGTTTGTGCACTTCTCTGGGAGTTGTCTGAACTATAACAGGGTCGGCCCCGCTAGGGTTGTGGAGAAGATTCTGTAGGTCACAGCCTCATCCCTGGTCTCCAAGGCGATCTTCTGCTGAAAGTGGTATATATGATCGAGGTGGTCAGTCTTTCCCTCGAATAGTCTGAAGATCAGAGTTGTGAAGTCTTTCGGTTTGGGTTCCAGCTGGATCCAGTCGGCGAAAGCCATCTGATTGATCCCTTACACGGTTTGCTCTGCCAGATCATCGGAGGTCTGGCTGTGATGGGCCCTGAGCCTCTTACTCAACTCCGCCATCATTTCTTGTTTCCAGTTGGGAAGCACACTTTCCGGGCTTTCTTGGTGTCTTCGGTCCATCGCCGCTCCGGCTCAGAAAGGCCTTGTCTGGCTTTGTCGCTCCCTCTGTATCCGCTATCTGGATGGGACGGGAACTTCTCTCGGCGGTTGGCCCCCAGACTCTTGTTAAATCTTTTCGTCAAAGTCTTCCCTTCGCTCGCTCTTGGCTTCGCTTGCCAGCAGCCCTTCGAGGCAAGCGTTATCTCTATGTACTTCCCTAACTTCATCTTTTAAAGCCAGGACGACCTCATAGGCCATCTCTGCCTTCCGGTTTGCTTCTGCCAGGACAGCAAGTATTTGGTCTAGCTTTTGTTCCAAACCCGGTTATACTTCCTAGGAGCTCCCTTCGGCGTTAGGATGTGTGCTCTTAGTTGTTATTCTTGAGGGTACCATCATTCGACGTTGTATGGTTTGGGGAGAGCGTGATCGTGAGACTCCTACTCTTTCTCTCGCGCTCAACGATTCCCACATATGGCGCCAAACTGTTGGTGTGATTCTTACCAGCAGTCCACGTATCTCTAAACTGCTAACGTTGTATCTACCAACTGTCCATGTATCCTTGCTATCCCAGCGTGCTTTTTATTTCAAGTCGGGTCGGAGAGGCGGGGGTGGCCACCTGCAAAGACTCTTCGATGCTTAAGTCAGTTGTTTATCCCTGAGGCTGAGAAGCAAAGATTTAGTTTTTCTTTTTATATGTCAATCTTAATCTCTTTTTTTTTTTCGAGGGGGAAGCAAGGCTTATATCTATAATCTTGGAATTGGGAGCCTTTTCCGGCTCTCAATCCCATGATTGAATACCTTTTCACACCATGACTTACTCCAGAGATCACAAGCCGTGATTACCGTGATTTCCCTTGCATCGTCGTGGCCTACTTTTCGCTGTCCCCTATGACTCGGGCCTGTCGGGGGCGAGACTTTGACAAACCGCCATTCTGTCAGGACGGTTTGCCCAATGTGCACACCTACTCAAGATCGTATTAAATGCCTTGTCTGGGTCTGGAGCAGAGCGTTGCCTCCCTGGTCTTCTAGCGGAAGACCCTCGAGACTTCTGATCCCCATCTATCGAGGCAAGAACTGGATTGGGCCGAACTGTCCAGGGTCTGAGATGGATTCGGCCCTGGCCTCGGATAGCCCATGGGCCCATGCGGTATCACGTGTGACTCGCGTGACTTTTAAATGGTTACTCTAGATAAGCGTCGGATGGCGTGCCCCCCTTGTGACCTGCTCTGCCACTTAATCGATCACGTGGTACGTAATCTAGGAACAAGCCCCACATTTATTACATATATATATATATATATGCAATTCCTTATAGAGTATCCAACTTTAAACATTTCTTGGTTACCCTATGTGAGCGACCGAAGTGAGTGATTACCATATATTATCACGAACTAAGTGGGTGACGTACAGTTAGTCACCTAAATCACTTATCAAACTATAAGATCCTCAAAAGAGATTGGTACTTGGATAGATACTTCAAAAGCATATATTAGCCTATATTTATAATTAAAATGGTAAAAGTATATTAGTAATTAAAATGGTAATAGTAACCATATTTGATATTGCTTGATTTAAAAAAGAATGAATACCTACAACCACTTAATTATTTTATTTTTGTTGCTTCGAGTTTTCTTTTTTTAAAAAAAGAAAAAATTCTTGTTTCAAAATTTTTTTGTTTTCTTTAAACAAAAACTAATGATAACTAATGAAAGAAAACTTCTCGGAAACAAAGTAAACATTGAAGAAGAAGGAAAAAAAAAAAAAGAAAAAATAAACATATTATAAAAAGAAACGGCAAACAAGAAGAAAAAACAAAATAAAAAATGGCACCTTGAAATAAACTAAAAAAGAAAAATAGACAACAACAAATTTCTATATTAAAAAATTAATTCAGAAAATAATAAACAAAGAAAAGAAAAATAAACCTGAAAATGAAAAAAAAAAATCATTGAAAAATGTAAAATCAGAAAATTAAAAATTAAAAAAAAAAAAAGATAAAAGGCAAGTCACGCGCCAGTTGACAACCACTTTTATTTTCTATGCGCGTCAAAGTGAGTTAAATAAGATTTTTTTTAAAAAAAGGAAAAACTAAAAACAACTACCGTACCGTATAAAACTAATTAAATACCGTATTAAAAGAAAAGATAAACAAAACAGAGTTGTATTTTTATAAACTTTCAGCGAATTATCGTACCGGGGCTAATTTCCTCTATTCGGTTTTTCAAATGTCACGAAAGGTATATAATCAGTGTATATATACCCAATCTAAAATATGATACATACAGTATAGACTTATATTCAATACATAAACTATATAGAATATAAGTATAAAAAAGAGAAAACGAATATTTATTAAATCGAAGTGAAAAAAAAAGGCTCATACTCTAGTGTCTTTTTTTTTTTCCTTCCCATTTTAAAAATCAGACAATCTTCTTATAATTGGACACCTAAAGAGGAAAAACTTTATCAATAATCCATTTCATTTCCCCCAAGATATATGGGAAAAAAAAAAATGAAAGAAGCTCCCAATCGGCCGTGATCATTTCTTGTTTCTGAATTAATTAGTCAGACACTGCCTTCCCAAAATGGTAATTTTCAAGGCCAACAGAATAATATATATATATATATATATATATATATATCTCCATAAAATAATTGAACTACTGCTAGCTATTATCGTCACCACAAGAGCCTGTTCATTTTTTTTAATTATTTTTTGTGTGCGGGTCAAACAAGCGTAATGGTGTGTTGGTCTCCGCCATTCAAATATCATACATGTAATGGGCCTTTGTATAAAATAAGAATTAATTTATCATCTAGCTAGGGCTTGCATGGCAAATAAGAGGCACTAATTAATAGCAACATTCTATTTAACTACATATACTTGTTTTTGTTTCTCTAATCTGTCGGAATATTTTTGTACGAACTAATACAATCATTAGAAACTAACTAGAATCTCATGACTAAATCATATTATTGACAATTATGCAACTATGTATTAATTATGCGTAGCATTATTAAGCGGGTCATAATAGAATAAATATTTAATTGCTAACTAGCAAAAAGCGTTTGGGCTCACTCACTCACAATTTGTTGGTCAACCCATTGAACTAAGACTCTTCTTCTATCTACATTTTGTATATACAGGGGCTAAGTAGACCTATCATTATTTTTAAGTGTTTAATTAAATTTAAAATTATTATTAGATTCTATTAATTTTGAGAGATAAAATAACCATTTTACCCAAAAAATAAAGTCAGACTAAGTTCCTAATTAGATTGAAATTCCAATCTTCAATCATGGCAAAATAAGACTATTCAGACTAAGTTCCTAATTAGATTGAAATTCCAATCTTCAATCATGGCAAAATAAGACTGTTCATAAATTTTCTCATACTTTCTCGCATGAGAAAGTCCCCCATATCAATTTCTATGGCAAGAATATCCTCCATAATAGCTATCACCGTCAATATCGCTAGTCTCTAATCAGAGCTCATCATTTTCTAATCAAAGTTCTTCCTTCCTAAACCTCGAAATGAAGCTTCTACTTTATCGATCTCAAATTAAAGCTTTTCGCGCTTTACTCAAATTATACAAGATCGATTTTGTTATGATCATGAGCTATAGTAATGGTTTTTTCCTTCTCAATTTTTGTAAGAATCTAAAATTTATGGTATGATATTCAAATCGAAATGTAATCTGTTTCTATTTGCATTTATGAGTAGGAGGAAAATAGCTTCTCCCACACCAATCTCAAATTGGAGTTTCTTGCATTTTACTCAATGTTTCTTATTATTACTTGTGTATATACAAGAATTTTTGTACAATTTTGAGCTATGACAGTGGTTTTTCCTTTTCCATTTTTATAATAATTTAAGCTTTATGATGTGTCATTCAAATTGAAAAATGAACGGTTTCTATTTGCATCTATTAGCAGGGAAAGTAAACTTCTTTCTCATTTCAGTTTTAATATATTATGACAAATCATTATTTTTGAGTTGTTTTTGTATCTAAACAGAGGAATTTAAATAGTTTTTCTAATTCTAAATTGACTGCGGTGTCACTTAAGCACACACATAAGATGTTTGTTGAAATGCCTAGCTAAGAATTTCTCCTTCCTAACAAACCTTTTAGTATTTCTAGCATGTAAAGTGAGGATTCATGAAGCAAATTAAGGGAAAGAAAGAGAGTAGTGGAGGCAAAAAAGAAAAAGGGATAAGAAAGAATGAAAGAAAGAAAATGATAGGATGTATTAAGGAGCATAAAACTGATTATGGACTAAATGATTCCTAGCAATGAGTGTAACTCTACTTTATTAGTAAGCTTTACAAAATTCTAGTACCTTCTACAGAATTAACGTTTTTATCTGTGTAGGGTAGAGGGTCTTCCATATTTGATTGAGAACAACAATTAATTTAGAATCTCTTAACTATTTGATTCTCTATGCCATTTAGTTCTTATTTTTATCTTAATTTAATTGAGTTTATGGTGCTATTTGAATGTAATCACCTATAACTTATGAAGCAGATTAGCTTAGTTTGTTATTGGTAACTAGTTTTATATACTTTTATTATCTAATCTAAAAAATATTTAAAATGTGATGTCATTTAGAAATTGGTGAATATGTCTAAACATAAGACAAATAATTTCCATAAAAATAATAGAAATGAGTATTAACTAGTGAGAAAAGACTATATGATTATTTGCACTACTCAAATATTTCTCCCATTATAAAAGTTTTAGTTTTCTCGTGATCATGTTTTATTTCTGGCCATATATATCTTGTTGCCTTCGATCACTTTGTCTCATAATTTTAGCATTATCTGGGGTAGAGTTAAGTAGTATATACATATTTATATATATATATATATATATATATATATATATATACATATTTATATATATATAAACAAGATGGGTACTGAGATAGTTTGCAACCTCACGATAAAACCAGCTAGCAAATTGAAGGAGGACAACACATGCAGTTCTTTACTGATACACCTACCTAATGAGATTAGCTGCATGTGTTGTCCTCCTTCAATTTGCTAGCTGGTTTTATCGTGAGGTTGCAAACTATCTGTCAGTACCCATCTTGTTTTAAGATTAATCAGGTTCTATATACAAATTTAGTCTCATTTTTATCTTCCTTCTGAAAAGTGCTCGGGCATTAAATGGTAACATGCTTATGCAAGCATATATATATATATATAGGATGTGTCATAATTGAAAATCCGTGGCCGTAATTTTTAGCAATTTTTAAGTGAAAATATAATAAAATATTAATTTTACAAAATTTACAAGAAATCGGATGTTAAATAATTTCAATTTAGTCTTCAAATTATTATAAATTTCAAAATTATTAAAATTTACATTAATTTTAACTACTTAAGAAAATATCCATCAAACTTTAAGAGAATTTTTAACTATTTCATTTAGAAACTTAATGAGAAACCATAAAATAATTGATTCCAACTGAATTCCTTAGATAAATGTCCAAAATAATTTTCATGAAAACACTTGTAATTCAAGTTCACAAATTAATAAGAAATTCATCCTTGTATATCTATTTAGTACTTTATTGACCTTGGCTAGATAATTTGCCTTGGAAAAGAAATTAACAGAGAATGGATACTCATCAGAGAAAAAGAGTGTAAAATAAGTACAAGTTACGTAGCTTGTTCGACTGTCAAGATTACTACCTCAATTAGGCGAATACCTAAAAGTGAGAGAAGTAGGGAGTGAGCATGAAATGCCCATTAGGATACTCAATTACTTTTTTGAAAACATATTCATTTATAAATTCTCTGCATGGTTAGTAGTACTGGAAAGCATTTCATAAATATTAAGCATAATGCACTTCACATAAATCATTACAGAAAACCATTACAGAAAACTATGCTAAAAACCAAAACTAGATGTCCAGGTTAAAATATATAGAAAACTATTATAAAAAAAGCATAATGCACATCACATAAATCAATACCTTATATGAGCTCCCATCCTTTCATCACAACTAGAACAACTTATACTATATGTATTAAGTGCTCTTTGCCTGACTTCTATCTCCAGAAACTGGAAGGACACCCTTGTGTCTAATCCTACTGAGGTGGAGGAGCACAGAATGCCTACACCTACCGAGTGGAGATAGTCAGAAAATAAACTCTACGCAGGTTTACAGACTTTCACCAAAGGTGGATGTACTAGTCTGCCTACTACAACACAGTGATACCTAAGATGATTCTCATGCATGATCATATGAAATGTGTGATATGTGGAATCTTGAACAACTATGCAGTGGTTTAACATTCGAAGCATACTCTGATTTTTAAATAAAAATTCATTTTGTGCTCTAAAAATTTGGTAGTATATTGCCTAATATTTAATCAAAGCAAAAATTAAACTTGCATGAATCACATGAAAAATATCCAGAGTACTCCACAATGTCTTACAAATTCACAGTTCACCGAAATAATTATTCAAAACATTCAATTAATAAAATCATAAAATTTTACTTTATCAATGTAATAATATAAATTCATGAAATTTCACTTTTCACAATATATTCTAATTTTTTTAATTAAAAATAATAGAAACAAGGTAATTGAATCCTCTATCTTAAAATAGTAGCAATACCAAGCTATCGACGTTAGAAATATCCTCAATTGGTCGTTTGGTTGCTTAGACAGTCGATTTCGAATCCCAGCACGTTTATTTGAAAAAATAGATTAAGAAATGGAGGTCACCACTAAACTCAGAGTACCCAAAAATGTTGAGTTAGAAATAAAGTTTTTTGAAAACGGATCCCGGTACAGGACCGATTTGTAGCATGCAAAACGATACTATTTACAAGCTACAAAATTTTGATTTTTGTGTCACTTCGAAAAATAGTCATATTTTATATCAAAAATTCGTTTCTTGACCTCACTAAGTCCAAATTTGAAATCAGAATTCAGTTTCGAGGTCTCGAGTGTTAAATGGTTTCAAAAATCCAAAAGTTACAAAAATATCATTTTTTCAAAGTATTGAGACAAACATCTACTTTTCAAATATGAAATTTAACTTGCTTCCAGATCTTAGTTTAATTCCAAAAAGTAATATTTCTATTGTTTTAGACTCTTCTTTTACTTCATTTAATCATTATGGATTAAATAATTACTTTATGAAAGTAATTATAAAAATATCATTTTTAGAATTATTTAGAAAAATACCACATTTCAAATTAAGAATTTATCTCATTTCCAAATTTTGTTTCAATGAAAGATTACCTTAATCACTCATGTTTTAACCTCATCTTTTATCTCATAAAAGTTCAAGACCAAAAGAAATTATTTACAAAAATAATTACGAAAAGATCTATTTTTAAAAATAATTGCATGAATAACCATTTTTATCCAAAACTTCTAATTATCAAAAATTTAATTCCTTGGAATCATTTATCCTTTTGTATGATTCAAATCCCTTAACAATATTACTAAGCATCACTAATAGTTCATATGTTAACCAAAAATTTGAAATCAAAATCAAAAATCAATTTTTTTTTTTAAAAAGAAAATTGATCAAGCAATTCTTGGAGCTTACTTCTCAAAGATTAGTTATTAGAAATTGACTGATTAGTCATGAATAAAAGTCGTCGACCTCCCACGATGGCTAATGGGGGCGTTGGGTAGCTGAGGTCCCCAAAAACCAAAGCTGCAACAATGGGTTTCTAGGCTCCTCTACGCGGCTGGGCAGCTTGAGCAGTGGCAGTGACTGACGGCATCCCTTTGTCGGCGTGTGGTAGAGCTACCTGGGTGGCACGTCGGCACAAAGGGATGGTAGTAAGCTTATGGCTACTGTCAATAGAGCCTAATGTCATGACCCTAGCCTCAAATTAGACAATTATGCAGTACTTAGTACAGTTCGTCGTACTAAGTTGGCTTACCAACACTCAAGAAAGGGACTTGGAGTAAGCTTTGAGACAAAGTAGTAAAGGATAGGAGAGTTTGAGTGAATAGAAGATTTGTATTAGTCTTAAAATGTTTACAACTCTCGAAAATAGGACTTATGTATAAATGAACCCAAGGGGAACTTTATATAGGCAAAGCCTAAACTAACCAAGGATTATGATCGTGCCAAGTGGCATGATCTTACAAAGAGTCTAGAATCTTCCCAAATAAACTAGTAATATCTACAAAGATATTTACATGAAAAAATCTAAAACATGCATGGTCTATATCCTTTTAGGAGGTTCATTTACCATCTTTGCTTTTCTATGTCATTCTAGGAGTTTCTAGGACCATCCCAACCCATCTAGCACCATTCAACCTTATCTAGAGCATTCTAGGACTTAGTAGTACTATCTAAAGTCTTCTAGCATGGTCAAGACCTCTCTTGATCATTCTTAAAGTATCCACCACGTTCTAATGTCTTCCTATTTCCTCTTGGATGAGCAGTATATATTGATAGAGGATCTTCGAGCCATGGAGCAGCAATATTTGAATTTTAAGGAGCTAGATGAGCAGGACATAACACTAAGTTCTCTAATGCCATGGGGACTCCTTGTGAGAAGATGAGAGAAAATGGGGTCCTTAAATGCAATATCGAGGAACTGTAGGCCCGAATAAAATATTGTTGATATTTTGGATAAAATATTTCAAAAATTAAATTTACAACAATGCCACTCCCCTTTAAATTACTATTTTGCCCTCTAAAAAATTTTGGATTTTACAGGATGTATATATGTATATATATGTATATACATGTACTTGGAAATGTGGATTGATTTTATGATGATGATCAAATTAAAGGGCTTATAGTACAAGAAGGAATTAGCTATAATGAATTTATACGAAAAAATCCACAATGAGCTACAGTGGTATTTGAACCAAAATTTGAACACCTAGAAGGATGGCAATGGAGAATGATTCAAAAACATGACTTGGAAAGTTTACATTGATGTGAAGGAACTATTGGGTGTTTGTATTGAAATTGTTGGATATATAGACAATAGTACTCAGGTGTCCTATTAGAAGGTTACTAGCAAACATGTACTCACTAAAAGCATAATTATTTCTTTTAGAGCCCGTTTAGTTTAGTTGCAGTGGTAGAATAGTAATGATAATAGTAATAGTAATAAGAATGGAATAAAAAATGAATAGTAATGTAATTATGTTGTTTGGTTGGAGTGGCAGAATTAGTAGTTGAATGAACATTCTTATGTTTGTTTAACTATGAAAATGAATTGAATTAATTGTATCCTTAAGCTTAAAATGAATATTTTAATTATTTTAAAGTATATTTAGCATTTAATTATATTATTGATTAAATTATTTTACATTTATCATTATTTTATTTTATTAATTAAATTATTTTACATTTAGCATTATTTTATTTCATAAAATCATTTTACATTTAGCATTATTTTATTTTATTAAATTATTTATTATTTATCATTACTTCATTTTATTATTTCATTGAATTATTTTATTAATTAAATTATTATTTCATTAAATTATTTTACATTTAGCATTACTTTTACTTAATTTATTATTTTATTATTAATTAAATGGTATTCCATTCCACCTAATATCGGGTGAAATAGAATTCCACTATATTTCTTTCCAATGGAAAAATCTTTCCTACTTGGACTTTCTAACCAAATAATAGAATTGAATTATTTTAAAATTGTTTATATTCCATTCCTTTCCATTACCTCCAACCAAATGGGGCCTTAGACCTTACCCCAATTCAAGGTTTTTCTAGTGAAAATGAATTGCAAACTGCAAAAAATAAAAAAGGAGAAATTTTTTATCCACAAATAGTGGCTTACTAGTAAACTTAAATATATGAGTTATCGCTTAATAAAAAAAGTTAAAGGTTTACTAGTAAACTCTTATCCACATGTTATTATTTATCAGTAAATTGAAAGTATAGCCACAGAGTTTACTAGTAAATGATGAATGTCTAATTATGTACATTTATTATGAGATTAGATCATTATTATACACTTAAAGTTTCATTAGATTCCCTAATTTAAAGCACTTTTGTAGACATAAGCATAAAAGCAATAATTATCTCTAATTTGTGCTAAATATTCGTTTCTGCGCAGTTTTCGTAAAATAGGCACAGATTCTATAATACATGAGATTTTGATCCAATTCTTGAACTCATGGATTTTGGACTCAATTTCTCACTAAACCCAATTTATAAGATCTGCTCAGATTATTTTTAAATAGGTCTCAAATGGATAATATTGTAAATTAGACTGCACTCATATTTAGCCCGACACCCTTTATTGTTTAGCCCATTCTGACCTCATTACAATCTCAAATGGAGTGATTCTTGATGCTATGGACACGTACACAAAACTATCTAGGTGATTTTTTTCTTTGATAAAATTCAAAAGAAGTCGAAATCTGGGTAAAAATTTCAGAATTTTCCACATGATAAGATCAGTAACCAATTTTGACTCAGCAGAACCTATCTTCACTAATTTTGATATAAGTCAAGAAATACATCTCCAATGGATGCAATTTTGGTGGCATACAACTCCTAAGAGATAAGGCTTCAAGTTTTCTGCTTTGATAAAGACTTTTTTCGTCCAAATTCATAGAGTTTCAGATACATATTTGGGAGAGTCCGAATCTGCCAAAACAAGTTGCCAACTTGCTCTTATCTTAGTCTACAAATTTTGACTTTGTATCTCTAAATTTTTTTATAAATAGATACTTAAGCTAGGTTTAAGAGGCATCTTGGTTTTGAGAATAAGATCACTCTCTTTTATTCTCCTCTTGTTATTCATGTTATTTTAATCTTACTTTGCCTTCAAAATAGTAAGAGTTTTGTGTTTAAAGTTATGTTCATACTTGTTATTCTTCTTCATCATGTATACTTAATCTTATATGTTGCTAAGATGAAAAGGTGAACCTCTTGGGAGAGAGATAGGTATAATCCAAACTCTAGATGGACTTCATTATTTATATCTTTTAATCACTATTATACATGTGCTACTTAATTTTCTTAATCAATCGTGGTATCCTCCTTGTTAAGTGGTGAGTCTTGATTCATTGTAGTCAACCATTGGCAACAAATACTTAATTCCTTTTGTACTGGTTGTGCTAGGAAGAGATTTTGATTTGTTGTGGATATAAAGTGGCACCATGAATGCTTGACCACATTTGCAAGTGTTGGCATTATAAAAAAAAAAGGTAATTAAGAAAACTAATCTAATCACATAGATAACTAATAATGGACCTTTAATGATTAATCTTTCGATTGGAACCTCCTTTATGTGTGGATTCTAATTGAGTAATAAAAGAGCTTAGGTTATACTTATTTGATATACCTAAGAGTGGATCCCCTAATCTTAGCAATTGTTTAATTCTGTAACTTCATATCGTTACATTTCAGTCACTTTGTTTCATATTGTCATAATCATCCTATAATATACTTTTTCCTATCATTTTTATTCTTGTAATATATGTGTTATGGTTTTGTATTTTTTACTACCCTTCCTGTGGATTGACCTTTGTCTCACCGAGTAATTTATTACTTTGACACTCCCGCACTTAGGAAAAGACTTCATTAATTTGAATCAGTCAAGTTTTGGCACCGTTGCCAGAGAGGTAAAGTTTATTCTATAAACCATAGTTTCATTTCTTTTTCTTTTAATTTTCATCTTATCTCTTTCCTTTTTCATTTTCTTTCTTTGTGATAAAACAAAAATATCCTTTCTTGTTTTTTTTTTCCCTTCATTTGTATGAAAGTTTGGTCAAGCTCATCAAGTGGTAGACTTATTAGGAAGCCTTCATTTTCTCTTGAAAACATAGCCGAAAATCAAATTGACCTAGGAGATAATCATTCTGTAAATAATGACCAAGATTGACATAAGACACTAAGAGTCCACATGAATCCCACAAGATTAGGTGCATCCTCATGTTTAGTTTTTCCTCTTGATGTATCTCATTTCAATTTGAAACCTGGTATCATTCAACTTTTACCAACTTTTCATTGCTTAGATTCAAAAAATCCATATTTGTATTTAAGAGAATTTAAAGAGATGTGTAATACTTATAATGACCAAAATTGTAGCATGAACACCATTAGACTTAAGCTTTTTCCTTTTTCATTAAAAGATAAAGCTAAAACATGGCTACAAAATCTTAGGTCGGGTTCTATTGGTTCTTGGGATGAAATGCAACAATAATTTTTAAAAAAGTTTTTTCCTCCTCACCGAACAAATTCTTTCAGGAGACAAATCACCATTTTCACTCAAAAATACGGAAAAACATTTTACCAGTGTTGGGATAAGTATAAGGAATAACTGAAGAATACATGTCCTCATCATGGTTTTGAAACGTGGAGGTTAGTGTCACATTTTTATGAGGGATTAACACCTAGAGATAGGCAAATGGTCGAAATGATGTGTAATGGTACTTTTGAAGATAAAGATCCTAATAAGGCAATTGAATACTTAGACTTATTAGCTAAAAATGCACAAAATTGGGACACTGTAGGAACTTGTGAGGTACCTACCAAAACTCAACCCTCTGTGTCTGGTGGAGGCATGTATAATCTTAGGGAAGATCACGAGTTTCAAGCCAAACTTGCATCCTTAGCTAGAAAAGTCGAGGTACTTGAAATGAAAAAGAGTAGTCAAGTGAAATCTTTGTAAGAAATTGTGTGTCATATTTGTGAAACTAATGATCACTCAACTAATGACTATCCAACTTTGTCTTCTTTTAAGGAATGTCTTCATGAGCAAGCTAATGTCTTAAATATATTCAAAAGACTAAATTCTAATCCATATTCTCAAACATATATTCTCGCTTGGAGAAATCACCCAAATTTTAGTTGGAGAAATGATAATCATGCACAATCTTCACAACCACCATTTCATGCACAACAAAATTTTCAAAAACCTCAAGGTTATGCATCTTATATACCTCCTCCTAGGAAAATTTTAGAAGAAACATTGCATTCATTCATTGAAAAGCAAGAGTCTATCAATACTTAAAATGCCCAAACTATGGCAGATTTGAAAGATACTCTTGCAATATTTGCATCTGCTCTCCAAATTCAAGAGAAAGGTAAGTTTCCCTCTCAACCACAATAAAATCTCAAGGGGCAATTCAATTCACATGTAGGATCCTCTGGAGGCTAACCCATAGATCAAGTAAAATCAATCATGACTCTTCGTAGTGATAAGATTGTTAAAAAATCTATTCTTGAACTTTGTGAGAAAGATGATGAATCAAACTCCAATGGTAAGGAATAGGTTAAACCTATACCCTCTAAAGAAAAGATTGAATCCTCTTATACTCTTCCATTTCCTCATGCTTTGAATAATTCAAGGAAAGTGAATCACAATCCTGAAATTTTTGAAATCTTCAAACATGTAAAAATCAATATCCCTTTATTGGATGCTATTAAACATGTACCATCTTATGCTAAATTCTTGAAGGACTTGTGTACTGTGAAAAGAAAATTGAATGTGAAAAAGAGAGCTTTTCTAGCCGAACAAGTAAGTTCAATACTTCAAAATAATAATAGTTTGAAATATAAAGATCCTGGTTTTCCTACAATTTCATGTGTTATTGGTGAACAAAAAATTGAACAAGCATTACTTGATCTTGGAGCTAGTGTAAATTTACTTCCATATTCGTTTATTAAAAACTCAATCTAGGTGAGTTAAAATCAACTTCTGTCACTCTTTTGCTTGCCGATAGATCCTACAATTTCATGTGTTATTGGTGAACAAAAAATTGAACAAGCATTACTTGATCTTGGAGCTAGTGTGAATTTACTTCCATATTCGTTTATCAAAAACTCAATCTAGGTGAGTTAAAATCAACTTCTGTCACTCTTTTGCTTGCCGATAGATCAGTTAAAGTCCCAAGAAGAATAGTGGAAGATGTGTTAGTTCAAGTTGATAAATTCATATATCCTGTGGATTTTATTGTCTTGGATACACAACCTATTGAGGTAAGTAATCCAATTCCTATTATTTTAGGATGACCATTTCTAGCAACTTCTAATGCTTTGATTAATTGTAGGAATAGAGTGATGAAGCTTTCATTTGGGAACATGATACTTGAACTTAATGTTTTCAATTTGTGTAAGCAACCACATGAAGAAGATGAAAATGAGGAGGTTAACATGATTGAAACCATCTTAAGAGATTGTATTTAAACAGGGAGTAATTTGGATCCATTGGAAGTTTGTTTAGTTAATTCATTTGAATCAAGTATGCATTTGGATCATGATATCTCTAATATATGTTCTTTACTTGATTATTCTCAGAGAATGGAAAACAAAGGATATAGGCCAAGATTTGAGGAATTACCATCACGTTCCAGTATAACAATGCCTTCAAGTATTGCATCACCTAAGCTTGAATTGAAACCATTGCCATTTGATCTCAAATGCTCATTTTTAGGAGAATATGAGACTTTTCCGGTAATAATCTCTTCCAAACTCGATAAACACCAAGAAGATAAGTTGTTACAAACTTTGAAAATGCATAAATCTGCTTTAGGATGGACCATAGCTGATAGAAAGGGAATAAGTCCTTTGATTTGCACACACAAGATTTATTTAGAGGAAAATAGCAAACCCACAAGAGAAATGCAAAGAAGGCTTAATCCTAATATGAAAGAAGTAGTGAGAAATGAAGTCATTAAGCTCCTAGATAATGGAGTTATTTATCCTATTTCTGATAGTAAATGGGTAAGTCCTACCCAAGTTGTACCTAAGAAATCTGGAGTTACTGTGGTAAAAAATGAAAATAATGAATTAATTCCAACTAGGACTGTTACTGGTTGGTGTGTGTGTATTGATTATTGGAAACTCAATTCAATGACTAGGAAAGATCATTTTCCTTTACCTTTTATGGATCAAATCCTTAAAAGAGTTGCAGGACATGAATTTTATTGTTTCCTAGATTGGTATTCAGGATAAAATCAAATTGAAATAGCACTTGAAGATCAAGAGAAAACCACTTTTACATGTCTATTTGGTATATTTGCTTACCGTAGGATGTCTTTTGGATTATGTAATGCACTAGCTATATTTCAAAGATACATGCTTAGCATATTTAATGATATGGTTGAACGTTTTCTTGAAATTTTCATGGATAATTTCTCTATTTTTGGTGATTCTTTCGATGATTGTCTAATGAACTTGGAGAAAGTCTTGAAAAGGTATGAAGAAAAGAATCTTCTACTTAATTAGGAAAAATGTCATTTCATGGTAAAAAATAGGATTGTTCTTGGCCATATTGTTTCATCAAAAGGAATTGAGGTAGATAAGTCAAAAATTGAATTAATTTCCAACTTGCCTACATCAAAGTGTGTAAGAGATGTTAGATCATTCCTAGGATATGTTGGCTTTTATAGGAGGTTTATCAAAGATTTTAGTATAATATCTAAACCATTGTATAACCTCTTTTCTAAAGACAATATTTTTGAATGGACTAAAGAATGTGAAGAAGCATTTATTAAGCTTAAAAAATTGCTCACCTCTGCTCCTATCATTCAACCACCCGATTGGTCTCTTCCTTTTGAAATAATGTGTGATGCAAGTGACTATACTGTTGGTGCTGTTTTGGGACAATGAAAATATGCATTGAAATATCTTCTCTCTAAGAAGGATTCCAAGCCAAGATTGATACGGTGGATCTTATTGCTTCAGAAGTTTGATATTGCAATCAAGGATAAGAAAGGTACTGAAAATGTTGTCGTTGACCACTTATCAAGGCTAACAACAGAGTCATCTTTTGGGGCCACACTTATCAAGGATTATTTTCCTGATGAATCTTTATTTTCTGCCACTTTAATACCTTGGTTTGCTAACATTGTCAACTTTCTTACAACAGGAGCTATGCCATCTGAATGAAGTAGTCAAAACAAAAAGAAGTTTTTAAGTAAAGTGAAGAACTTTTATTGGGATGACCCTTATCTGTTCAAGTACTATCTTGATCAAATCTTTCAAAGATGTATACCAGATAATGAGGTAAATAGTGTCATAAATTTTTGTCATACAGAAGCATGTGGAGGTCACTTTTCGTCAAAAAAGATAGCAGCAAAAATCTTACAGTGTGGATTTTATTGGCTTTGTTCAAAGATACTCACGTTTTTTACAAATCTTGTGAAAATTGTCAAAAATTAGGATCAATTTCAAAACATCACATGATGCATTTAAATCCTATTTTGGTGATTGAAATCTTTGACTGTTGGGGTATTGACTTTATGGGACCTTTTCCACCGTCATTTAGTTTTGTGTATATTCTAGTAGCCGTTGAGTATGTATCAAAATGGGTAGAGGCAATTCCAAGTCGAAATAATGACCATAAAACAGTGATTAAATTTTTGAAAGAAAATATTTTGAGTCGATTCGGAATTCCTCGAGCCATGATAAGTGACAAGGGAACATATTTTTGTAATAATTCATTTGAGTCATTAATGAAGAAATATGGAATCACACACAAAGTTACTACCCCTTATCATCCTCAAACAAATGGACAAGTAGAACTTGTAAATAGGGAGATTAAACAAATTTTGGAGAAAACAGTTAACCCAAATCGTAAAGATTGGTCTTTGAGACTTAGTGATGCACTTTGGGCTTATCAAACTACTTTCAAAACCTCACTTGATATGTCACCCTATAGGATAGTTTATGGAAACCCTTGTCATTTGCCTGTGGAACTTGAACACAAAGCTTTTTGGGCCATTAAAACTTTCAACTCAAATCTTGATGTTGCTTGTATGTTGCGAAAATTGCAAATAAATGAGCTTGAAGAATTAAGAAATGATACATATGAGAATTCAAAAATTCATAAGGCTAGAACCAAAACTTTTCATGATAATGTAATTTCAAGAAAAACATTTGTTGTTGGTTAAAAGGTCTTATTTTATAATTATCGACTTCATATATTTCCTGAAAAATTGAGATCAAGGTGGAGTGGACCTTTCATTGTAAGATATGTATATTCTTATGGTACTGTTGACATTAAAATTCTCAAAAATGATAATGTTTTTAAGGTGAATGGATAAAGATTCAAACCATTTCTTGATAATCAAATTCTTCAAGAGGAAGTCCTTTACCTCAGTGATCCATGTCATCAGTGATCATAATTTATTGTAAATCTTCAATTCTCTATTTTTAACTTTGTTTGATCTTGCAGATTGCTTTTAGTGTATTTGTTTGCTTCTTTCATTACTTTTCCGGTTAAGTGGCGGATAATGGTACTCTGTGACCTTTAAAACAGTTTCAGTTTTCCACAATAATTGAAGAAAAAAAACGAAAATAAAAAAATTGTGCATAAAATTTCAATCTTTCATCAGGATTCACAACATCTTTTTACCTCTTTCCTCTTCCTTTCAATTTCTTTCTTCAAGATGGATGTCACTCTTTCAAAATTGTAAAAATACTTTCCTTCTCTTCCTCAAAATGCTCTGCTAAAAGTTTACCTTGCTAGATGTGAAAGATTAAGATTACTAATGCATATGGGCATTCTTGAAGATATCCGTTGGATTATTGAAGCAAAGGTACGATTATCAGGTGAGTTTTTAAATTCATTTGTTTCATACATGCCTGGTCATGGTAAAAGCTCATTTGCAAAAAAGCGTCGTGCTAAAAGAATGAAATTTGTCATAAATATATACGATGGACTTGTAATACAAAATGTCGCTCTTTAGGAATGGTATCCATAAATCGTGACGATTAAATAAACTTTATTAAGGATGGTATGAGTAAGGGGTCATTGGATGATCTCCTATCGACCCTTAAGATGCATCCTAGTAGAGATGTACATATTGCAATTCACAAATTGTGGCCCCAATTTCAATAAGAGTATGAGCGATATAGTATTAGGAATCTGACTTTAAAAGACCCTATTTTTCAATTTATAAGAAAATTGGATGGGAAGCCAATCCTCGACCCATAGAGGGCGTTTAAGCTGTTACTGGACGTAAAAAGGAAGATGTGAGCCACGATCATAACTAACTGTAGATATGCATGCTTTACTCTTTTGTTGTTTTGTTAAAATTTTCAAATTTATTTTTTTTTTACAATAGCCGACCTACCCCCGTAGGTGCTATCATTGCATTACTTTTCCTATCTCTATAAATACATCACTTCTTTTCTCCATTTTCATTCAACTCAAACTCATTTATAAGTATAAGAGGAGTGTTAAAATGGTCGGATCCTTATCTCGTAAAATCAAAAATATTTGTGTATTTTGTGAATCCAGTACGGGGAAAGATAAAGATTTCCTAGAGGTAGCAAATCACCTTGGTAAGGTGTTAGTTGAAAGAAAAATCCATTTAGTTTATGGGGGAGGTAGTGTTGGGTTAATGGGGCGTGTTGTCAATAGCTGCATTCATTGGAGGAAGCCAAGTTTTGGGAATCATCTCAAAAGCTTTGACTGAAGGAAACATCACCGAAAAAACCATTGGGGGAGAATTGAAAGTGTCAACAATGCATGAACGTATACAGAAGATGCTTGATCATTCTGACACTTTTATTGCCTTACTAGGGGGCATTGGAATATTAAAAGAAATTTTTCAAATTGCTTCTTGGGCTCAGCTGAAAAATCCACCAAAAATCCATCGGCTTGTTAAATGTTAATGGTTTCTTTAATGGCTTGTTGTCCTTTCTAGATCATGTTGTAGAACGGAAGTTTATTTCAGACTCTTCAAGACGAATCTTCATCTCTGCTATAACTCCTGAGTAGTTGATAGATCAATTGCAAATCTATATTCTAGAAGTTGATCTAGCCATAACTCAGTTAGACTGGTTAAACAAAGAATGTCGAAAAAAAGTCAGATTAGATCTATCTCTTAGTATGTAAAACTTTCTAGTCTCATGGTTTTTCTCATAGTATTTTATTTTCTTAATGTATCTTTCAGGTTTTTATTTTCAGTAGTTTCTGTCACAGGTAATATTTTCTATACTTTTCTTATTTAAGTCAAGACATTTGGGACAATGTTTGATTATGGTTGGGGGGAAGGGATAGTTAACACCCAAAAAAAATCGAAAAAGAAAAAAAAAATCTTTTCGCTGTTATTAAAACCATTGGATATAGCGACTACATCATTGATGGTAGAGTATGGAGTAAGTTTACTCTTGAGACGCATCATAGTGGATATATAACATTTAGTCTTGATTTTTAAATTTCCTAATATTGTTTCATCATGCATTTCTTTTTGAATTATTCAAATTTATAAACTCTTAGATTATGTTCATATACTTATTTACAAATATTTATAAATCATCCTCCGCACACATATACGCACACTTTGACATCTAATTGTGGGTTACAAATTGAACTGCTATGATACTCAAGTTCTTATATTTTATCAAAGGTAGCAACTAAGGGCAGGGGTAAAATTAAAAAATTAATAATAATAATAATAATAAAAGTACATATTATTATAAAGAAAAAAACGTAGAAAAGTTTAGTTTTGTAGCCTCTTTGACTCAAACAACTAAGCCCGAAGGAGTATCTTAACACCTAGTACCCTAAAGCCAACTGGTTTGGGAGTTATTGGCCTAAAACTCGTTACAAGAGTTAAGGAGAAAGCTTAAGAAAATTAGACATTGCACTATCTATGGTTGTCTTATTTAATAAAAGCAGCTGCAACATGAGTTATTAAGCTTGTAGGGGTGTCTCAACACCTAATGCCTTGAGGCCAACTGGTCTGGGAGTCATTACCCTAAAGCTCGCTACATGGGTTAAGGATGTATTGTTCATAGTATTGTGTTTAAAAAAAAAACAAAAACAAAAATTGCCCCATACTCAAAGAAGCTACCCTCAGTGAAATATTAGAACTTATATTACATTTTTCAATCAAGCCCGATGATTATGTGTTGTTACATGATCACAAAAAGGAAGGTTTATTAATATTTTAACTTAATAATATTTGATTCAATAATAATTGAGAGTTTGTTTATTTGGATAAATCAAAGAGAGAAAAAGTGGTGATTACTTTGGAAGGAAATTTTGTTAAGTGATAACACTTTAATTACTAGGGACTAGTAATAAGCTGGTTAGGGGGTGTGATGAACATCTAATTGTGTACATTTATTATGAGATTAGATCATCATTATACACTTAGAGTTTCATTAAATTCCTTAATTTAAAGCACTTTTGTAGACAAAAGCATAAAAGTAAGAATTACCTCTAATTTGTGCTAAATATTCGTTTTTGCGTAGGTTTTGTAAAATAGGCATAGATTCTAAAATACATGGGATTTTGATCCAATTCTTGAACTCATAGATTTTAGACTCAATTACTTACTAAACCTAATTTACAAGATCTGCTCAAATTATTTCTAAATGGGTCCCAAATGGACAATATTTTAAATTAGATTGCACTAACATTCAGCCTAACACCCTTTATTGTTTGGCCCAGTCTAGCCTCATTATAATCTCAAATGGAGTGATTCTTGATGCTATAGACACATACAAATATCTAGATGATTTTTTCTTTGAAACAATTTAAAAAAAATCCGAAATCTGGGTAAAAATTTCATATCTTTCCATATGATAAGATCAGCAACCAATTTTGACTCAGCAGAACCTATCTTCACTAATTTTGCTATAAGTCAAGAAATACATCTCTAATGGATGCAATTTTAGTGGTATACGACTCCTAAGAGATAAGACTTCAAGTTTTCTTCTTTGATAAAGATATTTTTCGTCCAAATTCATATAGTTTCAGATACATCTTTGGGAGAGTCTAAATCTGCCAAAACAAGTTGCCAACTTGCTCTTATCTTAGTCTACAAATTTTGACTTTGTATCTCTAAATTTTCCTATAAATAGATGCTTAAGCTAGGCTTAAGAGGTATATTAGTTTTGAAAATAAGATCACTCTCTTTTATTCTCCTCTTATTATTCATATTATTTTAATCTTGCTTTGCCTTCAAAATAGTAAGAGTTTTGTGTTTAAAGTTATGTTCATATTGTGTTCATACTTGTTATTCTTCTNAGACGCATCATAGTGGATATATAACATTTAGTCTTGATTTTTAAATTTCCTAATATTGTTTCATCATGCATTTCTTTTTGAATTATTCAAATTTATAAACTCTTAGATTATGTTCATATACTTATTTACAAATATTTATAAATCATCCTCCTCACACATATACGCACACTTTGACATCTAATTGTGGGTTACAAATTGAACTGCTATGATACTCAAGTTCTTATATTTTATCAAAGGTAGCAACTAAGGGCAGGGGTAAAATTAAAAAATTAATAATAATAATAATAATAAAAGTACATATTATTATAAAGAAAAAAACGTAGAAAAGTTTAGTTTTGTAGCCTCTTTGACTCAAACAACTAAGCCCGAAGGAGTATCTTAACACCTAGTACCCTAAAGCCAACTGGTTTGGGAGTTATTGGCCTAAAACTCGTTACAAGAGTTAAGGAGAAAGCTTAAGAAAATTAGACATTGCACTATCTATGGTTGTCTTATTTAATAAAAGCAGCTGCAACATGAGTTATTAAGCTTGTAGGGGTGTCTCAACACCTAATGCCTTGAGGCCAACTGGTCTGGGAGTCATTACCCTAAAGCTCGCTACATGGGTTAAGGATGTATTGTTCATAGTATTGTGTTTAAAAAAAAAACAAAAACAAAAATTGCCCCATACTCAAAGAAGCTACCCTCAGTGAAATATTAGAACTTATATTACATTTTTCAATCAAGCCCGATGATTATGTGTTGTTACATGATCACAAAAAGGAAGGTTTATTAATATTTTAACTTAATAATATTTGATTCAATAATAATTGAGAGTTTGTTTATTTGGATAAATCAAAGAGAGAAAAAGTGGTGATTACTTTGGAAGGAAATTTTGTTAAGTGATAACACTTTAATTATTAGGGACTAGTAATAAGCTGGTTAGGGGGTGTGATGAACATCTAATTGTGTACATTTATTATGAGATTAGATCATCATTATACACTTAGAGTTTCATTAAATTCCTTAATTTAAAGCACTTTTGTAGACATAGGCATAAAAGTAAGAATTACCTCTAATTTGTGCTAAATATTCGTTTTTGCGTAGGTTTTGTAAAATAGGCATAGATTCTAAAATACATGGGATTTTGATCCAATTCTTGAACTCATGGATTTTAGACTCAATTACTTACTAAACCTAATTTACAAGATCTGCTCAAATTATTTCTAAATGGGTCCCAAATGGACAATATTTTAAATTAGATTGCACTAACATTCAGCCTAACACCCTTTATTGTTTGGCCCAGTCTAGCCTCATTATAATCTCAAATGGAGTGATTCTTGATGCTATGGACACATACAAATATCTAGATGATTTTTTCTTTGAAACAATTTAAAAAAAATCCGAAATCTGGGTAAAAATTTCATATCTTTCCATATGATAAGATCAGCAACCAATTTTGACTCAGCAGAACCTATCTTCACTAATTTTGCTATAAGTCAAGAAATACATCTCTAATGGATGCAATTTTAGTGGTATACGACTCCTAAGAGATAAGACTTCAAGTTTTCTTCTTTGATAAAGATATTTTTCGTCCAAATTCATATAGTTTCAGATACATCTTTGGGAGAGTCTAAATCTGCCAAAACAAGTTGCCAACTTGCTCTTATCTTAGTCTACAAATTTTGACTTTGTATCTCTAAATTTTCCTATAAATAGATGCTTAAGCTAGGCTTAAGAGGTATATTAGTTTTGAAAATAAGATCACTCTCTTTTATTCTCCTCTTATTATTCATATTATTTTAATCTTGCTTTGCCTTCAAAATAGTAAGAGTTTTGTGTTTAAAGTTATGTTCATATTGTGTTCATACTTGTTATTCTTCTTTATCATATTTACTTAATCTTGCATGTCCTCTTGGGGGAGAGATAGATATAATCTAAACTCTAGGTGGACTTCATTGTTTATATCTTTTAATCACTGTTATATATGTGCTACTTAATTTTCTTAATCAATTGTAGTACCCTCCTTGTTAAGTGGTGAGTCTTTATTCATTGTAGTCAACCATTGGCACAATAAATACTTAATTCCTTTTGTACCGGTTGTGCTAGGAAGGGATTTTAATTTGTTATGGACATAAGATGTCACCATGAATGATTGACCACATTTGCAAGTGTTAGCGTTATAAAAAAAAAGGTAATTAAGAAAACTAATCTAATCACATAGATAACTAATAATGGACCTTTAATGATTAATCTTTCGATTAGAACCTCAATTATATATGGATTCCAATTGAGTAATAAAAGAGCTTAGATTATACTTATTTGATATACCTAAGAGTGGATCCCCTAATCTTAGTAATTGTTTAATTCTGTAACTTCATATCGTTATATTTCAGTCACTTTGTTTCATATAGTCACAATCATCCTATAACATACTTTTTTCCTATCATTATTATTCTTGCAATATATGTATTATGGTCTTATATTATTCACTAACCTTCCTGTGGATTGACCTCGGTCTCACCGAGTAATTTATTACTTTGACACTCCTGCATTTGGGAAAAGACTTCATTAATTTGAATTAGTCAGTAAATATTTGCCATAAATTTTTCATTTATTAGTGAATACTTCTAGGAGTTGGTCGCTTACTAGTAAAACCTTTCCTAGAGAGAAAGGTTTACTAGTATTCTAGGAAAGGTTTTACTACTATTATATATGGGTTGTGGTATATCAGTAAACAGAAAGTATAACGACATAGTTTATTAGTAAATACTTACCACGAATTTGTCGTTTATCAATAAATACTTGCCAAAATTTGGCCGTTTACTAGTAAACACTTGCCATGAATTTGTCGTTTACTAATAAATACTTCCTAGGAGTTGGTCATTTACTAATAAATCCTTTCTTAGAGAAGAAGATTTACTACTAAACCCTTATCAATAGGTCGTAGTTTATCAGTAAACTTAAGGTATAGCTACAAGGTTTACTAGTAAACACTTATCAGGAGTTGATCGTTCTAATAAATCTTTTCCTAGAGAAAAAAGGTATACTAGTAAACCCTCTTCTATAGGTCATGGTTTATTAGTAAATTGAAGGTATAGTAACGAGGTTTACTAGTAAATACTTGCTATGACTTTGTCGTTTACTAATAAACACTTTCGAGGAGAGGAAGATTTACTAATAAACCATATTTTATCAGTAAACTAAAGGTATAGTCATAAGGTTTACTACTAAATACTTGCCAAGAGTTGGTATTTTACTAGTAAACTCTTTATTAGAAAAGAAGACTTAACCATAAACCCTAATCATGGTTTTCTAGTAAATTGAAGATATAACTACGAGGTTTACTAGTAAATACTTGTCAAGAGTTGGTTATTTACCAATAAACCCTTATATTATTTAACCATAAAGTTTACTAGTAAACTGATATTCACAAAGAAAACCTTATATTATAGTAAACCTTAGTCATAAAGAAAACTGATATTCACATTACTTCAAGTTTACTAGTAAACTGATATTCACATGGCTTCAAGTTTACTAATAAACTTATATTTACAAAGAAAACTTGGTTTACTATTAAACCCTTTCCTAAAGAATAGGGTTTACTTGTACACAAAATAATTTTAAAACCATGTAAACTATTATCAACAATTTCAAAATTACTTATAAGCCTTATAGTTAAAGTTTACTAGTAAACCATTAATTACAGCTTCAAGTTTACCAGTAAACTGATAATAACTAAGAAAAAATAGTTTACAAGTAAATTGATAATCACTAAGAAAAATTGATTTACTAGTAAACCTTTATTTGTACGTCATGGATTACCAGTACACTCAAAGGTGTAAGTAAAACATTATCATGAGATCATGGTTTACTAGAAAACTCAAGGTTTAACTATAGTTTACCAGTAAACCAATAATCACTAAGAAAATCTGATTTACTAGTAAACCTCTCATCCACTAATCAGGGCTTATTAGTAAACTCAAATGTGAAAAAAAAAAAAAAAGAAAACTCAAAAGTTTTCTACCAGGACGTGATATACCAATAAACACAAGTTTTATACACGAAGGTTTACTAGTAAACCTATTGCTAAGAAATTGTAGTTTACAAATAAAGTGATAATCACAAAGAAAATATAGTTTACTAGTAAATCTATTGGTAAGAGATTGTGGTTTATTAGTAAACTGTTCTTCACAAAGAAAATTGGTTTACTATTAAACCATAATCCATAGGTTGTAGTTTACTAGTAAACTCAAAGTTTAATTAAAAAGTTTAACAGGTCATGGCTTACTAACTCAAACTATTCCCAGAAAATTCATAGTTTACTAGTAAATCTATTGGTAAGAGATTGTGGTTTATTAGTAAACTGTTCTTCACAAAGAAAATTGGTTTACTATTAAACCATAATCCATAGGTTGTAGTTTACTAGTAAACTCAAAGTTTAACTAAAAAGTTTAACAGGTCATGGCTTACTAACTCAAACTATTCCCAGAAAATTCATAGTTTACTAGTAAAACCTCATCCCTAGGTTGTGATTTATAAGAAACTTAGGATTTAAAAGAACATAAGAATGTCAATGAACTCAAGATTTAATAGTAAAGTGGTAAACCCTCATTCCTAGGTTGTGATTTATAAGAAACTCAGGAGTTAAAAGAACATAAGAATGTCAATGAACTCAAGATTTAATAGTAAAGTGGTAATCATATATTCTAATTTCTTTCTGTATTAGTAACCTTATTATTGTAAAGCTATGTTTTATAAGGAGTTGGAGTTTGCAATGTATACTAATTAACTACAACTTCAAGTTTACTAGTAAACTGATATCACAAACAAAACCTAGTTTACTAGTAAACCATTATTCATATATCGTTGCTCACTAAAAAAAAATCTCGAAAGTTTATTTGTAAATATTCGTCACAAATTTGTAACTTATTTCAAGGTTATGGTTTACTAGCAAACTCAAATCTACAGTTTATGCCCGTAAACTTTACTCAAAGTTTACTTGAATCAAGAAAAGGAAAAAGCTGCTTGGTCTAGACTTAGAATCCACTGGTAACTCTAAATCCTTGTCTCCGGAAGTAGTTTACTAGTAAAATTTGGTTTAGGTTTAATAATAAGACGTCGTATACTAGTAAATTGAAGGTTTATCCATAAAGGTTTTACTACTGAAACCATTGTCAAGAAATTATGGTTTATTTGTAAACTGATATTAATAAAGAAAAACCTAGTGGACTATTAAACCCTTGTCCAAGTGTTGTGGCGTATCCATACACTCAAAGTTAACTTGAATTAAGAAAGGGGAAAAGCTTCTTGGTCTAAAGCTGGTAACCCACCAACCTGTTGAGCATTAAACACAAGATCAAGAAAGAATATATTAGAGACAACTACTATTAAATTTATAGATTCATACATCTCATAACTAAATCAAAAAAGGAAAAATAACTAATAGCAATTAGCCATTCAATTGGATCTCAAAAATCAGTGTCAACTATTCAAGTATTTAACAATAAAAAACTTCATAATTAACCCAAAGAATTTCAATCTTCATTTTGATCAATTCTTGCCAAATATTGGTGGCAAATAGCCTCATCAGTCAAATGAATCCCATAATTATCTTCAAGTCTTTATAGAGGAGTTTCATATCCACTTTTATGCTTCCACTTGCCATGTACCCATAACTGTACCTCCATCAACCCTCAACAAAAAATCACCCATCAACTCGCAATCCAGGGATTCTTGAAACCAAAGGAAAAATAAGCAAAATTAGACATAGGATTAGACCCTGGAAAAACGAAAAATAGAATTCTATGATAACTTAAGAAACATAATTCTATATAAACTCGATATACATATAAAAAAGAAATAAAACCAAAACAACCAAAAAAACAACCTTACTATCCTAAACGTAAGTATTTAGAATTCTTTAAATTTAATAGGCCAAAAGAATATACTTTTTGACTGGGCTATTAGACCGATATAAAAAAAAAATCAAAGTTCAACAACTTTATATTGTCACATGAGATGTTGTATGCAAGGATAAGGCTAACAACTTGCAGTGTCACATAGAGTTTTATATTAAACAGTCTAAATAGTCCATTATATTCTTATGCAGCAACCACTTTGTTATGTAGATTCAATTATTGATAACTAGTGGCTAGATAATGTATCTTTTGACCATAAATATTCATAGTTTACCCTGCCTGCAAACAAACTTAATGTGCTAAGATGGTTGTATGCAAGTCAATTGTCGTTTATTATAACGAGCAATGTATAAATTACTGGACTGAAGTAAGTGAATGTGTATAAGTAAATCTTCATGTACTTATATTTTCTCTGCATAACTATATAAGGATATGAAATTATGGGAGTCACATAACTATATAAGGATATGAAATTATGGGAGTCATTCTTCAAATATGACTCATGGTTTAAATTTTACACAATCGAATATGAAACTTAAGTTTTGTCTAGTTCTCCGCATAACTATATAAGTATATGAAGTTGTGGGAGTCCATCTTTAAATATGACTCATGGTTCAAAATTTTATACAATCAAATCTGAAACCTGAGTTTTGTCTAGTATGGTCTCAAAAACAACAACTAGCTCTCAATGGCTATTAACATGAGAATCTTATTTACTAGCTAATGCAGAATGAACCTACATTTTGATAGTGGACATAAAAACTAATCAACAATATTTGTTGAGAAACTTATCCATGTCACAACAAGAAAATGGCACTGAGCATAACACCCCCCGCCCAAAAAAAAATCAATGAGGCTGGAAGCTACTAAATCTCTTATTAGTCTGATTTATTTTATTTCTTGTTTCAAGGTCAACAACAAATGAGAGGCCAACATCTCAATGTGCTACAATCTTTACCAAGGTAGAAACCAGGTAACAAGAGACAACATGAAAGCTGTCAACAATGAAAGTTGTTAACCTTGTTAATTAAAATAACCATTAAATCCATTAAAATATGTAAGTAATTGTGTCCAATAAAATACATTCATATTAGACTAATTAACCATTATGATGAACTAAATCAGTAAGAACAGAAACTACATGCTCATTTTAGCTTATCATCTTAATTTTTAATTTTTTTATACATTCAAGCTACAAATAATCAAAAGTCTAAAAAAAAAAAAGGCGATAATCAAACAGCTAGTGTGCATTCCAAAATGATGCTTTATTTGATTCTAATAATCAAAATCAAAGACACCAATGAAGATAGTTTCAATATATAAGTAGGACTGTTCATTTCATTAGTGAAATTTGGAAACAAATAATTTATATATTAGAAACAAAATGCTATAATCTCGACCTAAAAATTTCAACCAAATTTATTCCTAAAATCTCAAAGCTGAGAAAAAATGGAAAGAGAAAGAGAGAAGTACCAAGCGTACTACGGCGTGAGAATCAAAACCACTAATGCTTGAAAAAGGAGATCGTAGCCTCTGCTACAGAAAGACCCAAAAACGGTCATCATTTTCTAAAAATCAGAGTTCTTGCTGTCTAGAATCGAGATACATACCTCTGCCAATGAGAATTGAAGTCTTTATTGGAGCTTTTTCTAACACACAAACACCACAATTATACGGGTTGCAACAAGTAATATAAAATAAGAGAGTATCAATCCCACAAGAAGTACTTAATTTATAAATGCTAAGTACTAACCGAAACTAGTTCCTAATTTATCCAAACAATAATATTTGATATTTTTGTGCAAAAATCAAAATGTAAATAGCAATATAAAAAGTAACAAAGGAAATCGAAATTAGATAACCAAGGATAGTTCTTAGAGTAATGAAAAGAAACCTAGGGATGCAATCTATCCTCTAACTATTCCAACTACTAGTTTTCCTTATACAACAATTATCCATGTAGAATTGACAACCAAGAATTCTTAAGTATTCACAAAATCCTTTCCAAGATATAATTAAAATGTCTAAATAAGATAGTATATTACTTCTAACATAAATTGATTAGACTCATTAAGTTTAGTCATTCTCACACAAAATTTCACAAATTATATAGGTATATTCCTATCCTATGCAAACTTACCATACACTAGGTGATCTTATAATATTCTATCTATATCCTAACCTATAGTTCGCTTCCTAAGTTCATATAGATTTCACAACAATAATCTATTTAATGGCCAAGTAGATAGATGTATTAAACTTAAAATAAAATAATCAAATCAACCATGAATATCAAGAAGAACAATAGAGGAAAATCAAATAGTTAGATTATATTAGAGGTTCAATTACTTCCCTACAAATAGAGTTTAACTCATGTTCATACAAAATGATTCACAATAAATATATACAAAGATTGATACATAATTACTTTGCAAAAAATAGAAGAGAAAAAGATAAGAGTAAGAGAGAAAAACTCATTTGAAGCCTCTGATTTGATTTCTTCTTCTTGAATCCTCTCTCTGATGTTGTTTCTCCCTTAGAATGGCTTTAGGAATCCTTAGCTGCTAGAGTTTTTGTTCTCCTCGTCATTCTCATCAAAGGAGTGTAACAGAGTTTATATAAAAAAAGCAAACCGGTCATGATTCTGAAATTCTGCAACATATATGCACTTTTTTGCACTGGTCAAGACGATTGAATAGGTGGCACTGCAGCACCGTGATGTAGTGCTGCGGTGCCACAATACCTAGGAGAGGGCACTGCGGTGCCAAAATATTGACGTCACAGTGCTGCAGTGCTGTGCAAGTGGCGTTGCGGCACCATGGTATTGATACCACGGTGTTGTGGCTCCTGATACCGCAGTACCATTTCTCTGGAACTTTTGGCACTATAACACCCAGTTCTATCGAACTTCTTCCATTCTAGCACTGCTAACACTATTGAGATATTCGTTTATTTGTCTTTGCTCACGAACAATCGATATTGTCTTAGTTTAGACCCAGTTTCACTTGAAAAACTGGAATTCTCTTCTTAATGATCTCTTACCTAAAATCTGCATCAAAAACAACAAAACAAGTAGAAAGAGTTCAAAGACGAGTATTTCTTAAGTTCGAAAAGATAGTAAAGATAAGTGTAAAATACACTTATTAGTCTGCATCGCAACAGATTTCAGATCGTCGTCAATCATCAATCACTATTCTCTATTTGAGAATGAATCGCCATTCTTTATTTAAGAGAGAGAAAGAGGGAGAAAGATTCTATGAAATGATGAATGGAATGTTGAAAATGAGTGCTAATTTGAGTGAGGGTAAAGTGGTCATTTAGGTTTAAAAAATGGTAGTAAATATACATGGTGTTACATTAAGTTAATTAGCATGAAAATATGGGTTTCATGACATTTTTTATATATATAGACACTTGACATCCAACGTGGCATACTTGATGAGAAAGAGAAAAGAGGTAGACGTGGGTAGAGCTCTTAAGCCCTCTTGCAAGCTCTTTGTTGGTTATTTTTGTAGGATGACATTGGAAAAGACGAAAATCTCAAGCTCTTGGGAAAACACATTTGAGGAAACTCGCTAATTTATCTATATTAATTGATATGCCTCAATTACAAATGAAAATATTAATGTTTTGATTTGATTATGTTTGGATGAGCATCCTAGAAAATCATTTTATCTTTTGTGATTAATTGTGCTCATCAATATTGTTTACTAAATTCAACAGTGTCAGCTGGTTACATATAGTACTTTTATTTCCTTATAACGACATTGATGGTTCATTCAACATGCCTTTGATGACTATAAAACCAAGTCCACGTGACGAATGTTATCCTCTGCCACTATCTGATGTCAACCATTGTGTCTCTCACCAACTTTATCATTGGTCAAATTTAATGAATTCTACGCCATGCCCTTTAAGCAAATGCGCATGCTTAGAGCAATTACATATATAAATTGTATTCTCAAAAAATGATATCATTGAAACTCGGTCATGAATTGATTTATATTGTAATGTCTTATAGAACTGTCAATTTATTATTCAGCCAAACTATTTATTTTCTTCCTACCAATCGAACAAGAAGCTATATATTTTCGTGACTTTTTTTCACGATTTTATTTGTGAATCGGCCTTTTCGCTTTGGATAGAATAAATAAAAATTATTTTTCTTTACTTCTAAAGTTTTTAGGTTTTCCTCATTCAAAATTAATATTAGGTTTGATTTCTAGTCGTCTAGGAAACAAATTAACGACAAAAAGCGGGATGAGCACATATGTAAGCTGGGCTTGCTTTCAGTTTTAATCAGATCAAAACCCATAGTAACTATTCATCAGGCCCGTGAACACCGACCAAATCACCAAATCTGGCCATATTTTAGAAGAACAAAATTTCAAGCGGAAATGGACCTAACCAGGAGAAACTTGGGGTCAAAACAATTGGCTTTCTAACATTTTTACCTAAAAAAAGATCTCTAACACTTTTATGTATAAAAACCAAAAACAATTACAAAATAGGGTGGATCACATTTTTTTTAATCCACTTTTTCCTAGAAAAATATCATTTTTAAAAAAGTTATTAGAAAAATACTATCTTTAAAGTGGTTGCTAATTAATACCAATTATAAATATATTTGGTTACTAGTTATCAATGCTTGAAAATGAGTTACCGGTTACTAGTTACTATTTTCAAAATATAATTTATCTAAAACATTTTCAAAAAATGGCATTTTTAAGAAAAATGTTGTACTATATCTTAAAAAAAAATGAGGCCGCTGTATTTTTCTAATTCTTTCCTAAAAAGGCCATATTGGGCCTAATTTTCTCAACCCAAAAAAAAAAGATATAGTAAAACGAAAGTACGGTGGGTCATTGTTTTTGATTCTCATAGTTCTTTTTGTTAGAAGAACCCCACTTTAAGAAATATTGAAAACTATCATTTTTAAAAAATGTCCATTATTTGAAGATTAGTTACTAGTTATCAATTATATACTAATTATTAATACATTTGATTTCTAGTTACTAGTGCTCGAAAACTGATTACTTTTTACTAGTTGCTATTTCAAAAAATGACATTTTTCAAAACAAATTTTAAAAGTTGCATTTTTCTAAAAATATGGTACCAAATCTAGAAAAAACTGAGGCCGCCATAAATTTGCAATTAATTTCTAAATGGTCGTAGATGGCCTAATTCTCTCAAAATAATGGGAAACTGACATAAGTGGTAGTAATTCTGACTAAAATTACTTTTTAGTAGTGTTTTAGGCCATTTTAGTAATTCTGACTAAATAGTACTAATTTTGAAAAAAGATTTTTCCAATAGTGTTTTAGTGTCTTTGTGTCCATGTGTGATGGAAAGTCACATAATTTGTGACTTTAATTAGTTCTTAAAAATTTATAATTTTATAGTCACAGATTGTGTAATACTACTAGAAACATCAATTTGAAAAAAAAAATATACTAAAAAGTCATTTTGTACTAAACTAGTACAACCCTGGTCAATTTCTCCAAAATAATTTGTGTATACCTTCTTGCTACTTCCCTGTTTAAAAGCCCATATGTCGTTGAAGTCCATTCTAACTATAGGTTAAGTAGATAATTACTATTTTTTTCAAATGTTTAACTAAGCTTACTACCACCATTAGATATTACCACTTTTGGGAGAGAATCTGTCAAGATTTATTAAAAAAACCCCCAAGAATCCTTTAAGAATTTGTCAAAATTATCACTGACGTCAAAAATCTATTAAGAATCCGCTAAAAATCTATTAAGATTATCAAGAATCTATCAAAAGTTCATCAAAAACTTATTAAGATCGCTGCCAATATTAAGAATCCATCAAAAATTTATCAAGAATTTGTCAAATTCTTTGTTATTGTCAAGAATTGTTCAAGAATCTGCCAAAAATTCATCAAGAATTTATTTTAAAAATTGTGGAATGGTAGTATATATAATTAATGTGGAAAAAAAGTGGTATAAAGCTAATTTATTCCCTAATAACTATTCTGTTAGGCTCTAAATACAGACCAAAACTGATCCATGGGCTCATTTAATATACAAAACGAGCAGTCCAGAAAGGGTTTCTAAGAGTTGTACTGAAAAAATGAAAAAAAAAAATTACAAAAATTCGGTTTTAAAAAGAATACCACAACAAAATGGTATTTTTGAAAATTGATAACTCTCATAAATCGTCAATAATTAGTCCAAAATAAAGTCAAAGGCAAACAATAAAATGGAGTTAGTGGGATACAAACCTAGACCAAGGATGACGGAAAGAGACTCAGTACACAACCAATTCATTGAATTTTCATTTAAGTCAAATTTTGCATTTTAATTTAAATAAATCTTGTTTTACAAAATTTGTCAAAAATTCAAAAACCGTATATTCCTAATTATTTTGCTTTTATTCTCCATGAAAAGAATATCTACCATATTTTTATATTTCTGTATATTTTTTAACGGTATTTGACTAATTTAATGATCCGAAAAATCTTTGGGATTGAACGTAGGGATCATTATATTTCGTTTATTTATTTATTTGTTTTTGATTCGCACAACTGACTGAAGAAGCCCTAAATCCCATATAGGCTCCTCCCTTACGGTAGCCCTTCAAAACGCAAGCTTCGTGACAGTCGTTGAATTGTGAACATTCACCCAAGCAAACTACTTGCACACTAAGTGCATCCCCTGGCCCTGCCATTGATTCAAGTTATTCAAACCATCAATTTTACCATAATAATTAGTTTAGTAAATTATCAGCTGATCAAAATAACTACACTCCCAAAAGAAGAAGAAAAGGAAAAAAAAAAAATCAGAGAGAAAGATATGCATAAGATATTGTATTACTTAATTATATTTATGTATTTGTATTATATATTTTATTCACAAAATGTTAACTGGTAATGAGAATATTGTTGTGATTCATCTGTATAATTTTGGAACAAATACATAGGCATAGTTGACATGTTAATTGGTGATTAATTTATTAAATGTTTAACGATCTAGCTCATAATAATAATAATAATCATAAGCACTGAATATAACCCATTTGTTATAATTAAACAGCATTGCTGGTTTATATGTATAATATAAGATAAATAGAGAGAGGAGCTTGCCTGGGGCCAAAAGCAATGCAATGCAGAAAAATCCCATTACAGCGATAACCTTGAAAGAAACCATTACGTGATATTTGTCAGAATTCGTATTATTCCTTTTTTGTTTTTTTCCCTTTGCTGCCTATGTATATATATTTTTGTGTATAGCTTAATCCTTGTAGAATAAGACTCCTTATTAAGTAAAATAATTGGCCACGAATTTTTATGGATTAGGCTCCATGGTTCTTTACCTAAATAAGGACTCCTTTATTTATATATATATATATATATAGATTGCCAATTTAATAAATATTTTTTTTTATTTACGGGTAGGTATTTTGTTTTAGCCGTTAGATCACCATCTAATAGTGATCTAATGGCTATAATAAAATGCATGAAAAGACGTGCATCATTAATACTCTTTTTCTCTCTTATTTTTTACAATAAAAAAATGAGTATTTGTTTCAATAATACCAACTCTCTTATTTTTTACAATAAAAAAATGAGTATTTGTTTCAATAATACCAACTTTTTAATTCAGATAGTTTGTTGAATGAGTATTTGTTTCAATAATTGAATTTTTCTATTCAAATGACATATTCTCTAAAATTACAATTGGGATAAATTTTTTGTTCTTAGAATGAAAATAAAGCTAAGGTGTTATTTTCGGATGAGTCTATTCAAATACTTCCATTCTTATTACATCTCATTTTACTATTTTTTCACTTCAAATATATTTCATTCTAATTATAACTTATTCCACAATATTCATTTAAATGCACTTGTTAGGAGAAGCAAACATGACCTATTACCCCTTAAAAAGTTTCATTATGATTGTTACACGAACAATCACGATTCATTCATTATAGTATAAGGAAAAAAAAAAAGTTTACAAATACGGACACAATAATGTATGTTAAAATTCCGACACGTCGTGGAATGACTAAAGGGAGGCCTTAGTCAAAATACTCTCCTTGGATTAAGTTATAAACAAATCTACTTCAGATTCTAAACTTAGTCAAATTACAACATGGAAAGAACAAAATAACCAAAATTTAACTAAAAACTGAAAGGGAAAAAAAAAAAAAACAAACTCACAAAAAAAGGAAAAGAAAAAAAAAAGAAAGAAAAAAAATATGAAAATTAAAAGAAAAGAAAAAATTTTAATTTTTTTTCATTTTCACTTTTATTTAGATTTAAGTTTGACTTAGTTTTTAACTAAATGTATTTTTGAAAACCCCCTAAATTTTATAAGGGTATTTTAGTCTTTTTACCCTAATAATATTAATAATAATAATAATAAATTACTTAAATTCAAATTTGGGTTTATTTGAAAGAATTTCTGAAAACTGAGGGTTATTCTGTAATTTAAAAGGACTTAAATGTAGAGATTTTTGATTCAGGACTAAGTTACAAAATCTAATGCCTATTTATCGTTTGCCATCTAGGCACCTTCATTCCCTTTAGCTCTTTCTCTCTCCTCTCCCTCGACACTCTATTTCTCTCTCTTCGAAAATTAGCCACCACTTCAACTCAACTCCAACTAGCTGTCTCTAGTCGACAGCGGTCGACACCACCTAGCTAGGACGATGCACCACTGCAAGATGAGCCGACTATCGAGCATTGTGGCGATCGGAGCTCCAGAATGTCACCAGAGAAGAAGGAGTGTCGCGGAGGAGTTTGGCTGCTGAGAGAGATTTCACCCACCTCAGGTCGTAAAACTAATCTCATTCAATTCCTCTCGTCACGATCTTTCACTTGGTATATATATCTAAATTAGAATTTTTCTAGATTCAATTTCACCATTTTTTGACAGTTTTAAGTATTTTGTGTATTGATTTTTTAATTGGATTGTTAGACCGTCAAATAAACTTCATATTTATGATGTACTCGTAAAAACAAGAATTTTGAGATATATATTGACTATATTTAGTAACTGGCATGAAAAGCGAAATCCAATTTACCTCGTTTTACGTGTTTTGAGCTCGGGTTCGATCTAGCCTAAATCAATCAAGTTATATTTCTAATCTAACTAATTTGAGTACTAGGAATTTAGTGAAGATGTTCGTTTCTCCATTCGAGGTCCCATTAGAAAATTAGATTTTCAAACCAAATTATCGAGGGTACAAAAACGACCCCCGACCATCCAAACTACTGTCAAATGGCATCAAATACTCTCAATAGTATCGTAGCGCTATCTAGTCACTTGATTTCGATTACTTGATTTTGATTTTTTGCATATTTTTAATAAATATGCAATTTCATAAAATATTAGACAAAAAGGTGATTTATACATGATTTGATATTTAAATTATCTAGAAAGCACGTCATACTAGTTGGCATGCCAAATTATTTTATTTTGGAACTGTTTTCTGCAGGAGCTGGATTTTATTGGTTTAGATAAAAATGGCTATTGTGTTATCGAAATTTTTATAAAATCCAATCT
This sequence comes from Parasponia andersonii, assembly GCA_002914805.1. Taxonomy (NCBI): domain Eukaryota; kingdom Viridiplantae; phylum Streptophyta; class Magnoliopsida; order Rosales; family Cannabaceae; genus Trema; species Trema andersonii. The sequence continues at coordinate 358,183 of JXTB01000233.1, read as the reverse complement.
AAATAAGAATTTAGTCTTGAGAACTTGGTTAATTAAAAACACTGCATGGTCTGTTTTGGCATTTTATGGAAAATGGTATATATTTTTATTCTTGTCATAGATATAGCATTGCATATAGTCATTGCTTCTATGCAACCAACAGACTTACGGTACCCTTTCAGGGTACTCAGACTTATAGTACCCTATCTAGGGTACTCAGATTATATATCATATTTACAGTTACCAACTTAGGTGTCTCAGACATAGTATACATGTGCAGTTACCTATTTAAGGTGGCTCACTCTACATTGTATACTTACAGTCACCAATCTTTGGTGGCTTAGATATATCATTGATTGTATTGTTTGTTATGTGCTTAACTTGAATAGATATGTACTAGTTTTGATGTGATATTTTATAATGGTTTGGAATATTGAATCTTTCGATAATGATTTTGTTTTAAGACTATGTTTTATAATGGTTTGAAAGATATAAAACTTTAGACAGTGTTTTTAGCTAGATTTCAATAAAACTATTTGAATAATTTACTGACCATGTAGAACCTTGAAAGTAAGTATTTATTTTAGTCAGAAATCTATAATCGAATATCTACTGAGCATTCACATGCTAATTTCCCATATTTCCTCTCATTTGTAGGCATTAATTTACTTTTAGGATAATTGTCATAGTGGCTTAACAAACTTGTTTAGCATATATATGTCGTTTCTTATATCTTTAGTGGTTGGTTCCTATTGTCAAAGAATATCGGTAGTCAAAAATAGTGACCAACCATATTTTTAATAATAAAATATGAGAACATATGTTTTCTACTTCGACCATCTAAGCCCATTTTTGTTGACAATGAGCACTTATTGTAAGCTACCAATAATGTGAAAGAAAAAAAATTTTAACCTATAAATAGACCCATTCACAACTCTATTTAGCATCCCAATAAATAGATAGAAAAATCTCAATATAGAGAGATAAAAAAAGAACTTCAACAAAGAAGTCCTTGAGAGAATTTTTGTGAGAAAATTTCTTAGGGATAATTGGGGTCAGGGTTATATATTATGAGTGTTATAAATACTATTTAAAATATTCTCCCTATAATTAAAAATCTACAGTAGTCTTGTGGACGTAACCAAATTGATGAATCACGTAAATTGTATGTTTTCTTATTTCACTTTATTTATCGTTTTCGCAATTTGGCATGTCTACTAGAGAGGTTATTTTCTTAACAATTGGTACCAGAGCATCAGGTTGAGTATTGTTTATATGTACAGACTATTCATATATACGATACTATTTACTTATACAAAAAAGTCAACAGTAAAGAAACGATGGTTGGAGAAGACAAATCAGGATCCAATATCAGCAAATTCAACGGTTCAGATTTCTTATTTTGGAGAATGTAGATCAGAGATTATCTATATAAAAAGAAATTACATCAACCTCTGTCAGGGGTAAAACCAGAGAAAATAGAGGACGAAGAGTAGAAAGTCCTTGATCGACAAGTATTAGGTATAATCTGATTGATGCTAACAAGGAACGTTGCTCACAATATGGCAGAAGTGAAAACCATAGTAAAGATGGTGAGTATTCTATCAGATATGTGTCAAAAACTTCTGGCAAATAACAAAGATCATTTAATAAAGAAGTTGTTTAATTTAAAGATGGGAGAATGTGCTTCAGTAGTAGCACACATCAACGAGTTTAACACAATAGTCTCACAATTAGCGTATGTTGAAATCTATTTTGATGATGAGATTCGCACTATCATTTTTTTTTTGTATCTTTACCGAATAATTGAGAACCTATGAGAGTGGCAGTTTCTATTGGCAAAGGAAAGTTGCAGTCTAATAATTCCAGTGATCGAGTTCTTGCTAAGGAAATATGAAGAGTAGATTCCGGTGAAAGAACATCAACGAGTTCTACCCTAAATCTCGAGAACAGGGGCAAAAACAATGAAATGAATTCTAACTTAGTTCACGGCAGGTTTAAATTAAGGAATAATAGAGACAAGTCTAGAACAAGAAGAAAACTAGAGTATTAGAATTGTGGCAAGACTAGCCATTTAAATAAGAATTGTAGAGCACCAAAGAAGAAAGACGATTCACACAATGCCAATGTTGTGACTGAGGAGGTACAAGAGGCTTTCCTATTATCTATTAATACTCCAATTGATTCTTGGGTTTTAGACTCAGGAGTATCATTTCGTGCCATTATACACAGAGAGATTATCGAGAATTACATTTCTGATAATTTTGGTAAGGTGTATCTGGCCGATGGAGAACCATTAGAAATTATTGGTTTGGGTAATATTTGTTTGAAGATGTCAAAAGAATCGGTTGCTTATATTCGTTGGAATAAAGTTCCGAAAAAATATTTTCATAAAATTATTTTCAAGAACACCATAGTTTTGTAAATTTAGAAACACAACGAAATTGGTCTTTAAAATTTTTCTCTTTACAAAACATTTTAGATCGTGATCTAACTTAAATTAACTCTTGATCTAGATAAGAACAATACCTAGATTTACTGTATAATCTTCTCGTCTTTTCGTTTATTCTCGAAAGCTATTTGATTGATCCACTAGGTAGTCACCTTCTTAATTCTCAATAAAGAGATCCGCAGATAAACAAGAAGACAATCTTTTCGAACTGATTTCTAAGGAATGGCCGAAACACCAAGGATGGTGAATCCTCTAGTGTGGCCAATTTTCTTTGCTCTCCCCTTCTCTCTATTATGTGTGGAACATTCTCCTCTCAAGGGTGTTTCACGTGTAACACTTGTTTAATCTAGTTAGAGAACTTTTCTCTTATCTATAGAGATATTAGTAGGCCCTGATAGGCTTATTGGGCTTGTTGGACTTAACAGATCATTAAATAACTATTAAGCTTTAATTTGAGCTAGACAAGGGACCAGATGGATCCTTAAAGCCCAAGCTCCAATGGACTATATGCCTACAATCAAAATTAACTCATAATTATGATTGAGCCTTGTCTATTAATATTACAGTGCACTCCTATAGGCCTAATATTGAACTCTTAGACTAAATACTAATTATTTTCTGTGAAGCTGATTATCAAATAATTAGCTTGATCCATGTAACATATGCTATACCTATAGACATATCTTCAATGCAATGTCGTACCTTCAATACACTTGTAGCCTCATTTCTAGCCTGACGACCGAGACTAGTGAATATTTTATTAACACTCAGCATTATGTCAGCAGCAGTATTCATTCCACAATGTTATTGCAATATATTGCTTATTGAGCAAAGTATATAGTATTTAGCCATCTCATCAAATTACTTATACTTATCATATAAGTTTCTTTCATCTTTAGTAGATTGTGCAGTTGGTTGGACACGACATAGAGTGGTGAGAACTCACTTATATTTATCAACAATAAGCACTATGTCTAGCTTACATTTTTAATCTAAATAGTTTTCACCATCTAGCTTGTTTTGAGTAAGTAAAGTAATCTAGCTTGTTTTGAGTAAGTAAAGTAGATAAAGGATTAAGTGTCATATCTATTGAAAATAAATAAATATTCTATGTATAAGAAAATATCATATAGCATATTTTGAATAATTAACATAATGTATTAATTATACAATATGCAAATGAAGTATCCCTAAAACTATCATTTATATTCATGGTAATGTGACCTACCATTGATTACAAGCCTGTTACGGGGGGTCATGCAATCAACAAGTTAAACTGAAATAATTTCAATTAGTAAATAGACAGATAACTCTTATCCTATATTTCTAACTATCATTCTCTTTGGTCCTCTAATCGACTAATAAGAACTCATACAGAAGGATATTAATATTTAGAGCTGAGTGTTTAATCATTGTTTCGATAACTAAGCTTTCTATATAAGACTATCTCCTACGGGTAAAAGCTTTATATTGTCTACCTAGTATCTTATCCTAAGAAGCTCATTTCTAGTATTACATAGATGAAAACTCTTCTACAGGAGCTCAGCAAGATTTTAAGGCGAGGCTCATCTTAATATATGATGAACCAACAATATAGACCATAGGTATCACATACATTCTCCCACTCAATATTTTCTAATTAGAGATTTATAGATTTAACCCAGTTATCTAACTAGTTTAGTAACCTAAAATCAATTATGTAAGTATATTCATATTTGCATGAGCATAGCTCTAATTTTCTATATGACATGTTACTAAAGATCATGTAATAAAACTTAATTATTAGGCATGCATGCAACATTGTTCTAATAATACTAAAGTAGTAAGCAGATAATTAATTAATTAATAATGATTTATTAATTATTGGTAATTGAAAAATTATTTAACATTTAAAGAATTCTCTCTGATAAGATAATGTTTAATATTTAAATATAGAATATAGCATTTAATTTTTTATTAAAAAAAGTGGGGCGTAACTAATGACTTCAACTTATTATAAATTAAAAGAAAATATCTACTACTACCCAATCTCATCCCAACCCCATTAGGGATAATAAGCTTTCACACCAACAACCAGTATGATACGAACATAAGATCGAGATCCTAGGTAGTAGATGTTCTTACCAGTTTAAATTAGAAAAGATTTTCATAATATCTGTTCAGATTAAATAAAAGATTTAACTAATTAAATCTCCTTAAATATCTCAAATTTAAATTTCAACTTTTCAAATCTTAATTTGAATTTATCTTCCTTAAATATCTCTTATTATCTTATCATTTAGATTTGAATTCAAAATTCAAATCAATTTCTAATCTCATTAAATATCTACCAACCATAAATTCAAATTTAAAAATTAAAAAGATATTCTGAGTTAAATTTAAATTTCAAATCTTCACAAAATTCGAAATTTAAATGATAGAAGATTTTACAGATAAAATCTCCTATAATATCTCTAATTTGAATTAAAATAAATTTAAAATTCAAAATAGATAACTAACTATCACATAATTAGTTTTTCAAAATATCTGTTCAAAATTTGAATTTAAAACTAAAAGATATTATCTCATAATATCTAATTTTTAAAAATTTTATTTTAAAATATCTCTAATTATTCAAATAATAATTAAGATATTATGGATATCAATCATATCCATAATTCAAATTAAAATATCCTATCAATTCAAATTTCAAAAATTCAAATTTAATAAGGATTTAAAATTTGAATTTAAATTTGAATTTATCAGTTTTCATAAAATTATGGATAAAATAAAGTATTTTTAAAATGAAAATAATTAAAATTACAGCTTGAAATTTGAAACAGTCGGGGACAAGCCAATAGACGATATGAGAGGCCATTACGTGAACGTCAACCTCGAGATATTATGCGGTCACACTCGGGACAACTACTAAGCATAAATAGGCTCGCATAACGCTACACAGCCTTGCTCGAGACATCTACCAAGCAACAACAGGATTGCATAACTTTCGTACGACAAACGCACGAGGCAGCACCCCAAGTAACCAAGGCATGGGAGACCACCCGCGCAACCAGTTCGTAAGAGGTTGCCTGCTGGCCATGCGAGGATCATATCTGCATGGCCAACGGGGTATGCCCACGTCACATGCGCGGGGTGAACCCAGGCAGCATCCGCGTGGCCAGTAGGGCCATGCCCACACTACATACACCGAGTAATCCCACGTGGTATACACAGGCTGCCCCCCCGCAGGCCATGCACAGGGAAAACCTGTGCATCCTAGACATCATACCTGTGGTGCATGCATGAAGAGAACCTGAGTGACCAGCGCGAGGAGGCAAGCCATAGGCAATGCGCAGGGATGTGCCCGTGCAGCCTGCATGCAAGTCACACCCGCGAGGGTCACGATGGCGGTGTAGATGGCTTCTATCCATGCACTGCTCTGTCGTTTTGTCTTTTTTTTTTTTAAATTGAAAAATAGTTTTTCATAAAAACGTAAAAACAATTAAAGATTATAACATTTCTATGTATAGTTTTATCAAGAATATAAAATATGAACTCATAGAAATCAAGAACATGCCGCAAACGAAAATAAAAAACAAACATAATCATCATCTTATAGCAACATCTAATCAAATAATCATTCAAACTAGAGCATATTCTTAACATGAACAAGACCAAACATAAACAAACTTTTTGAAAATCAAAAATATCAATCAATAAGAGAATAGATCGGAGTAAAATATGTTAGATCCATAATAAAACCATGCTCTAGTATCATTTGGTGGTATTCATTGGAATAAAATTCTAGAAAATATTTTCATAAAATCATTTTCAAGAATACCATAGTTTTGTAAATTCAGAAATGTGGCGGAATTGATCGTTTATAATTTTTCTCTTTACAAACTATTTTGGATCATGATCTATCATAAATTAACTTTTAATCTAGACAAGAACAATACCTGGATTTGCTCCATAACCTTCTCTTCTTCTTATCTATTTTCGAAAGCAATTTGATTAATCTGGTGAGTGCTCACCTTTTTGATTCCTAACAAAGAGATTTGTAAATGAATAAAAAGGCAATCTTCTCGAACTGATTTCTCCGGGATGGCCGAAACACCAAGGATGGTGAATCCCCTAGTGTGGCTGATTTTTTCTGCTCTTTTTTTTTCCTCTGTTATGCGTAGAACACTCTCTTCTCGAGGGTGTTTCACGTGTAACACTTGTTCTATCTAGTTAGACTACTTTTCTCTTAATAATAGAGAGATTAGTGAACCCTAATGGGCTTGTTGGGCTCAACTGATCATCAAATAACTATTGGACCATATGCCCATTTCAAAATTAACTCATAATTATAATTGGGCCTTGTCCATTAATATTTAGACATACCACTATAAGCATAATATTGAACTCTTGGACTAAATATCATTTGTTTTCTGTGAATCTTATTTTAAAATAATTAGCTTGATTCATTTAGCATATATTATACCTGTAGATGTACCCCTAATGCAATGTCGTACTAGCTGGGTGAAATTAATGTATTACCCTTCTAGTATATATTTACATTTGAGTTGCCATTTTTTATCTAATGGATAATAGTTTACTACAGTGTTTATATCTGCTTGTACCAACACAGTCAAATTCACATAGTGAATACTGGGGTTTTGGTTTATATTATCCAAGTACTTGAAAATACTCAAAGTGACATTATATGCATGATTTCCATCATGAAAAATATTCTACACATTTCATATACCTTATCTTCCAAGATACTGGAGTTTGAACCATAGATCAAAACTAGTTCTTTAGTAACTCAAAAAGACAAAATACATGAAAGTAAGTTCGTTAATCACTAGGATTAAGGTTTTCTACAATAGTGCTAGATTAGTGAAATTAGAAATTTAAGTTACGGCACTTAACCTTAAATTCTAATTCACGCAGTCATGTTCGATGCTGTTATAACTTCCTTATAACACACTAGTGTTTCTATCCAAAGACTCACGTCGATAATAGGAGACTTCATTATGAAAATAGACAACACTATATTCTATGGCATAGTAAAACATTCCATCTTTAATATGGAGAATACGAACAATTTAATTTAGACATAATTAAATAAAGAATATAATGTCTCCTGTATATGAACTCAATATATATATATAATTCTTTATTACTCATTACATGTCTCAGAATCTTTAGAAATTCGCATAAGATAAATATACACATCACATGTATATCAAGGGGTCATAAATGAAATACAAATTTATAACATAGAATTTATTAACAATAAATAGATAACAAATAATCCGATAATAAATTATTTATAATTTCAAAATAATATGCTACTTTATAGGGCATTATTCCAATATCGGTATGGAAAATCTAAAAAGAAAGGCATGTACCAAGTTTGATGAGGAATCTTATCTTAGTGGGATAACTTAGTGATGATAGATACAACGTGACTTTTTCTTATGGCTCGTGGAAGATTAGTGAAGGAGCCACAGTTTTTGCTCAAGGAAACAAAACTGAGACTCTTTATATAACTTTCAGTTATAAAGATACACTAATAGCTATAGATACCAGTGTTAATTTAAGTCTATGGCACTATTGACTGGGGCATATGAGCAAGAAAGGAATGAAGGTGATGCTATTAAAAGGAAAGTTATCAAAGCCGAAATCAATAAAGCATAGTCTCTGTGAAAACTATATCTTAAGCAAAAAGAAAAGAGTGAACTTTTCAAAAGGTAGAAGAGAACTGCGTGCAACAAAGTTAAAGCTAGTCCATATAGTTATGTGAGGACCTTCCCCTATGGCATCTCTTAGAGACTCGAGATATTATGTCACTTTTATTGATGATTCGAGCAGAAAGATATGGGTTTATTTTTTGAAAAATAAATTTGATGTCTGATATCTTTAAAGAGCCGTGGTAGAAAATAAGACCAATTTGAAAATAAAGTGTTTATAGTCTCATATTGGAGAAGAATATGAAGATGATGAGTTCAAAAGATATTGTGCACTCAATAAGATCACGATGGAGAAAACCATTCCTGAAAAACCACAGCAAAATGGTATAGTTGAGAAGATAAACATGACCTTAAATGAATGTACCATTAGCATACGGTTATATGCTAGATTATCAAAAATATTATGGGCTAAAGCAATTAATACTGCAGCATTACTTATCAATAGGGGATCCTCAACACCTCTTGATTTCAAAATACCAGAAGAGATTTGGAGTAGTAAAAAGATAAAACTTTCTTTCTTGAAAGTTTTTGGTTGTTTATCTTATATTCATATTGACCATGCTAGTTAAAGTATGCTTGATCCAAAATCAAAGAAGTTATACTTTGTCAGTTATGGTAACGATGAGTTTGGTTATCATTTCCGGGATAACAAAAGTCGGAAGATCACCATGAACAAAAATATTATCTTCAGTGAGGGTGTGTTGCACAAAGACAGATTAGGCGCTAATGCCAATAATGCATGTTCTAAAGTCAAGAAGACAGAAAAGTGCCATTAAATGACATTCTAGTAGATGAGGCGAAAAATAACACCCAGGAAAGTCAAGAAGTTGTGGCTTCTAAGCCGAATCCATAAACTTCTGTGATTGAACTCAAGAGATTCTCTAGAACCACTCAACCGCCACAAAGATATTCCTCTGCACTGCATTATATTCTATTGACTGATAGAGGAGAGCCAAAGACTTGATTCTAAAATTAGTTTAATATGAATTTACATATTTTAAATAAATATAGAATTTTGTGAAATATTTTGTAAAAATTGTGTTTATACCTATTTTGAGTTTATTTAATATTTAAATTATCTGGGAGACACGTCACACTAATTGATGTGTTATATATATTATTTTGAATTGTTTTCTATAGGAAATTGGATTTTTGGGTTTTAATTAAAAATAACTATTATGCTGCCCAAATTTCTAGAAAATCCAAAATGATTGAGAACTCAGTTTTGAAGACGAAATATTGTTTGATTAAAGAATACTGTATGGTTATTTTATAATTTATGGAAATGGTGCATATCCCCATCTTGTCATTCATATATAGTATTTATATGCATTTATATACTTACTCCACTATCAAACTTACAGTATCCTAGGTGCTTAGATTTAAGATTGGGTGACCCACTAGGACACCTTAGACATCATAATTGCATACATAATTATATGTTGGCTTGAATAAATATGTATTGATTATGATATAATATTTTACAATGATTTGGAATATTTGAACCTTTGGACAATGATTTCACTTATACTTTGTGAATCGTTTTGAATGGATCACTAACTATGTAAGACCTTCAATATAAGTATATTTATTATATATAAAAGCTTCTAATCGATTCTTTACTGCGGAGCTTTAGCTCACCCCTTCTTCCTTTTAGGTGGCACTTAGTATGATCTAGATAGGGAGACTTAAAGCGAGGTTTTGAAAGCTTACTTGTTTGTTTGTATTTTGGTAAATTCCTACTAGACTTATGGAATATAGACTTAAATAGGAATTTGGATTTAATTATAACTGAGTAAGCTTACTTGTGAGATTTGAACATGATTTATATAACCTATGTCTATGTTTAAGTGTGAAATAGATTCCCGATGTGTGATTTTGAAATATTTGGTTTTACTGTCTATATTTAATAAGAGATCGATGATGCATAACTGTGGGTTTTATTTCAATTAAATATTTTATAGAGGTCAATTTAAAAAAAAAATTAAAGATTTTGAATGTTTTTGAACTATTTAAAATTATTCCCAGTATTTTTAGTGTATGAAATACTCATTTTGCTACTGACCACGGCTTCTGGTCGTGACAGCAATTATGCTATATATATATATATAT
>JXTB01000233.1:313257-347880 GCA_002914805.1 Parasponia andersonii | reverse complement strand
ATATATATATATATATGTTTATATATATAAAGTCATGTTTCAATAGAGTTTTTACTTTTTGCTCTATAGATCAATACTCTAATTTACGTCATTAGATTTTAATCTGATTGTTATAATACTATTAGTAATTTAACAAAAATAAAAAAAAATATAATTAATACATATATAAATATAGAAAGTTATTTGTGATAAGAAAAACTTGTGACCTATTTGTGACCTATGAGTTAGACAATTTTGTTTTTCAATCACTAAATTTTGTTTTTCAATCACTTTTCTATTGGTATTTTTCTGTTTTTTTATTCTTATTCAATTGTTAATTCTTGTATTTTTATTCTCATTCCTTTTCATTCATTATCTCTCCTCATTGTTTTAGAGCTCCTTAAGTCTCATCATTATTATTACTAATTACATACAAGTTTATTTTTATTTCTTTTTAAAATTTTATGCCTACAGTTATGCTTTTTTTTCCCTGAATTAACTAATTTTCTTTGATGTTTAGTTTATCTGGTCGACAAAATTCTCTCGTTCTTTTTGTTTTCGTGATTTCATGTCTTACATATTTAATATTTTTTTCTCCAAAATTGAAAATAATGCCCCATGTTTCTCTCTAAAAAGAAGATTATGATACATGTCCCTTGTAACACTTCTCCTTTTTTCTTAACGTTTTTTTTCCTCTGATTTTTTCTTTTCTTGGTTCCGTTTTAAAATTAAAAAAAAATCTATACGTTTTGTTTATGAACGAATGGCCTCTTCAATATTGTTTTTTTTCCTCCTTCCTTTTAAGATGAATGTCACTTCTAATTTGTTTCTCTCTCTTTTTTTTTTTGAAAGGACTTTCTCTCTCTTTTACTTTTTATTTCTATGTTCCATTTTTTTAACAAAAATTTAAAAAATTATTTTTTAACTGTGATCATTTTTGGTTCTCTTTCCCTAAAAAAAAAAAAAAAAAAAGAAAACAAACCATGAATATTTTCTCAAAAATAAAAATGTATTTGTCGAAACATATCCCTTAAAAAGTCCGTTCCTTCTTTTTTATGATTTCAAAAAAAAATAAAAATAGAAACTAATCATATATTCTCCTAAAAAAAAAACTAAACTAAGCGTATATACATTCTTTAAAAAAAATTATATATATAAAATTATTAAATACTAATATTTTCTTTATAAAATCATTCTTAATTATTTTCGTTAAAAAGTCATTCCAAAACTTATTCCTACTACAATATATATGAATAGAAAATTTTCTAAAAGAATTACAATAAAATGCAAAATTTACTTGTTAGTGTAAGCCATTTTAAAATATCCATTTGCGATGAAAAAAAATAAAAATCTCCGTCTAAATATAACTATATATATATATATATCATCTAATGTATATATAATGTCTGTAATGAGTTATGACCTTTTTCGATGCAATTTATTCTAGCTCCGATAACGTGATTTGACGCGAACTGCAATGCAAATAATAGCATCAAAAAGAGTGCAATGAATAAATAAAATGCTTTTAGTTGGAATAAAGTTTTTTAATTGTGTGGTTGTAAATAAAAGTGGTAGTTTTACAAATGATAAATTAACAGTTAGGAAGAGTAACAACGCTGAGCAAACTGTCTGACAGTGCATTTATTTGGACTTTATCCCCCACTGGCGCCATTGTTGGACCATCCATCTCTCATGATCAGTCGAATGACAGGCAATCCTTCCTCAAATTGTTGAGTTCAAATTCTCCCTATTCANTATACATATATATATATAATATTTTACTATATTTTTCAAAAGAAATTTAAAAACTTATACGTGTATATACATATATATATATATGTAATCAGAAATGAAACTTAGCATATATATATATATATATATATGCCGCCTAGTTGTAGCTTAATAAATTATAGTTATATAGTTTGTTTAATTAGTATTCTGTATTGGTCATGATCAAATTCTTCAAACACTTGAGGCAAAATACATTGTGATCATTCCAGCTTGAATGCTTATGGGGAGATGAAGATGATGAGCTACTATTACCTGGCAGACTTTAAACCCCATTCAAACACAGCCATGCGTATCTTCTTATTTGATCACCTATAAAAGGAGATCCAATGCCACTTTTGTTGAAATACAACTACCAAAGCAAAAAACCAAGAATATCTAATATTACGAGCTATATATATACTTAAAAGAAAAAAATGTCAAGGTGGTATGTTATCCTAATGATAATTGCTTTATTCGCGATTATTCAAACGGGGACTATAGCTAGAAATGCGCCTACTGAAAATAATCAGGCTACCGTGACTGACCAAAAGACTTTTGGTAATTTCGGCGGCTTCACCGGGACTGACGGGGGTAGCAACCCGGCCAGTGGTGGATTCCCAAGTTCAGGCAGCTCGGGTATCCCTAACTGGGGATTTCCAGGAATACCTGGTTTAAGTGGTGATTTTGGTCAGCCTTGAAAGTTGAATTAACCTCTATATATATATATATATATATATATGTGGTTTAATTCCTATACGTTACTATGTATTTGTGTGTTTCTATTTTAGTAAGTTTCTATTAAGTTGTGTGCTGGTAGTAACTGCGTGTTTTGTTACTTTGTCTTTGTTACTTCTCTTTTTATTTTCTTTTTCTCTTCGGCGGCTTCGCCGGGACTATCTGGCTATGATTATGAATTGTATTGTCTTATCCAGCTTAAATAAAATTCAGATATAATATATTTATGTAATATTGCTTTATCTTTTAGCATGATTTAACTTAATAGTATGATTCACATGTTGAAATTTTATTATTATTGCTAACTAATTATTAATGTTACTACTTACTATATGGTGTCACCCCGTTAATTTTTATTTCTCATTGGCACCATAAATGCACACTGCATACCCTATGGATCATGATAAAAATTGGTGTATAAAAAACACTTTTTCCAGTTTAAAAAACACAATTAATGTTTTTTTTTAACCTCCACTTGCTAACTACTACTTTTCTAGAAGCCACCTCATTTCAAAAAATAATTATTGAAAATTTTAAAAATTTTTAGAATTTTCCATATACTACAAGGATTAAGACTTTTGTCGATACATTAATGTATCGGCAAAAGTATTCAAAACTCAGTGTCAATGAAACACCGTCGTTAAAAGTTAATTTTCGATAAAAAATGACACGAGTCGATAAAACATACTTTTATCAACGAATAACTAATATATGCCGACACGTGTGTTGCATTGGTGAAAGTCTAAAATCGGTAAAAAAATGACTAAATTAGAGTCATTGGTCAACTATTCGCCAACGCAATGCACACATCGGCGAATGTCAAATTTTTACTCACGCATTTTTGTGTCAATAAAAAGAAAAATTAATAATCAGTTTGTTTATTTTAATGAAACCTTTGTTGATGCACTAACATTTGTGTTAGCAAATATTTTATTAAATTTAAAAAAATTATTTATTATAAATATTTAATAATTAATTTTTGTAATAATTGATACATAATTTAATATTAAATTCATATATTAATAATTAATAATTAATTAATTAATTAAAAAATAATGTTACTTAATAGTAAAAATGATACAAATTGTTCATAAATTTACAATATAAATAAAGAAAAAAAATAAACTGCATCCCAAGAGGCAGAGGTGACTAGGATAGATGCGGCGGCCTGATGTTGAGATATAATTCAAATTAAACTGGATATCTCATAGTATGAAAAATGCATCCAGATTTACATACAACTAAAGTGTAAAATAAATTACAAATTTTGTTAAAAAATTAATTCTTGGCCCAAGAAAAAAATTTTGAGACTCATAATTGGTTCTTACTGATTCAAGGCATACGGTATTTTCAATCGTGCAAAGAAAACTATCCTTGCTATTGAATTACAACTTATTTACGTAATTTGACGAAGTCAAGAATCCTAATCATATAAATTGACCTTCTAACTCCAAAAACTTACCCACGGACGGAATTTCTTACTAGCTTTACATGGTTTAAATAAAAAACAAAAAAAGCAAGGCATAAGGTTCTACTTACATTTTTAAGAAATCCATACCTCACCTCATAGAACCATTTGCAAGGAGCAGGTAGCCTCAACTAGTATCCACAAACCAATCCACCTATAAACTAAAAATATTAATCAATTCAATGTTCATGTTCAAATAAACAAATTTGTACGTATCCCCTGTAACTCTTTCTATTAAATTTAAGAAAACATAAAAGAACATAATTAAGGGCAAAAAAGTTTTAATGTGCAACAAAAATTGACTTGCGGCTTCATACAACATAGGCTTAGATGGAACAATTGGAAGCATTGAGATTTTTTATTAAAAGAATGGCATAAGATCAGAAAAAGATTGACATAGTGAAGAGCTTGGGTCTATGTATATCGACACGATGGATTCATTTATTACAAATTAAAAAAAAATACTTAATATTACTCAATATTCACCCGTTTTATTAGGAATAATAAACTTTCATGTTTATCCTTACTGTGAATCAAATCTAAGATCGAGATCTTAAATAATAAATACTTTTACTACTTGAGTTAACCTACTCCGTCGATCGACATCGTGGCTTCATAGTTCTATTAGGGATGCAAAATTTTAAAACAAAATAAAAATAAATTAAATTTATTAAGCCAAAGCAGTACTCAACCACCTCATAACCTTTTCCTAAAATATTGCACAGTTTGCTCTGATGCAAATTACTCGTAATAATTAGTAAGACATAATTGGAGAATCATTTTTGTTGTTGAAACATTGACTTCCAAATCCAAATGTCTTCTCAACCTAATATATATAAACTAAGCAAAAAAAAGTAAACAAAAAGAAAAACTAACGAAAGAAGCCATTATATGTAGTTGCGTATATAATACCACAAGAATTATAGGCCCATGCATAAATGTCAAAGAAACTATAGTATTAAAAATAAACCTTATGTACAAGCACATAAGGGTAAAACAACAGCCTATAGGTTTTACACTCATAACTCAAAAATAACAACCACTGAATCCAACAAATAAAACTAGGAAAGCACATACTATTAGGGAAATGAAAATTAAACCCAAACAATCAAGTTAGATAGAAGAAACAAATGCCAATGAATATATATTGCGAACCGTGACAATATAGAAAATTAACTATACTGCTTGGTTTGAATCTGAAAGCAATGGAACATATAGCTGTCATAAATTGTGCTGGTTGTTACTTTCTGGAAGCTGAAAACAGAGTCTGAATATGGCTTTTAGTTTCTATAAATATACAAAAAGAGAAGGACATGGTCATAAAAATACCCATGATCTCAGCAAGTATACTCCTAACATCATGAGCCTTCCAAGAACATATGTTTCCAACAAATTGATTCTAATGTAGTACCCAATTCACAACTGTCCGTCAAACAATTAAAATGCTCAAAGTCAAAAAAGTTTATGAAACAAATATGTCATAATTGCACGATACTTACTTGGCATGAAACCTAATAAATGAATGAAATGAAAAAAGAAAAGAAAAAACATTAACAAAAAGTTTTTCGTCCATGAACCTCAAAAAAAAAAAAAAAACAAGGGCACCATTTACTTATACAAATGTAAAGCTCTTAGAAGTATCATCTTAGGTCTCTATATTGACACACTCTACTTTTAACAATTCAACAAGCATAATACCAAAAGGTAGTTCAAATTCAGATAGGCAGTAGATATAAACGAAAATCTAAGTAAATCTAGAAGACTTAGACCTAATGGGCATCTCTAGAACACGTGATAGCCAAAAAAATGCATCTAACTTACCAAGATCTGTATGTTTAATGTCCACTGCTTTGTGTCATTGAACCACCGCTGCAAGTTCATATATAAATACTCTTACTATGCGCAAACCATGTTTATCCAAAAAAAAACAAAATCTGTAAATACATATGTTAACAACCAATTATATATTTGTTTAATATTAATGGTTATATGCATTATATAGTATGCCCAGATTACATGCAAAGAAATAGAAGCAAAACATTTCATCTTTCTGCACTTCAAATAGCAAAGAAGATTTAGAATGACAAAGACTCCGTAGTGTAGATACACAAAAACATTTGTTCGAAACCTGTAACTCATAACGAAGCCAACAAAAATTTCGAGACTCTAATTTTATGTGACTTGGCATCCCTTAAACTAATCTTATAACCAAATAAGAGAATTTTGCAAACTAATAATGTGACCCATAATTTCTTTTGATTTTTCTTTCTCTTTTAGAACATTAATCAAACACTTAAATATGCAACTTTTTTCATTTCAACCGCACAACAATACACTTTGGAAACAGCCCATGAAATTTCTAGCTTAGTAGGATTGTTTAATATGATTAAACTACTATATTTTGGTTTGTAATAAAGAAGAAAAACAAATGAGTGTTCGAAACCAAAATCAAAACATATCCAAATTCAAAATTTAGTATATCTCAACAATAAACTACTACGTTTCCAATAAAAAAAAAAAACTAAATCTTGAAATTATACCTAGATCTAGTCACTCATTAGGCGACCAACAAGGACCGATCGGATCTTGCAAGAGAAGTCGGTTGGGAGTGAACAGATCTATCGTTCGTGTTTGCTGTGATTGAGTAGATCTTATAATAAATGTGTTAGATATACATAATAGATTGTTAAACCAAATACAATTCTACAATCTATCATGCTAAATTATCAGGAAAAGATTTATTGAGAGAAAACTCATGACTAATCTGAATCTATTAAGTTTGACAGCAAAGGATGAGATCATATAAATGGAAGCGATTAATCAATTAGAGCCTGAGAGTAGAAGGTCTTCCATAGCCAAATACTCTATGTACGCTTAATGGACATTCTCTCTATTGATGGAGGCAAAGAAGAAGAGTACACGTTCTATTTGGCTTAGTGACCAAAATCTTAATAGTTATGTTTTTATATATTATCAGCCAATAGAAACTCCATCAATCTTTATTAGACTAGAATTAGGTAATCACACATTACACAGTTCATACTGAATAGATAATTTCTTAAGCCCATGATTTGATCACTTAATGGCCTCACTTAATTAGACATCCCCAATATTATATAATTGTTATAAAATCTCATGGCCCACAATAAGGTTAACGTGCAACCCAACAATCTCCCACTTGGGCTATATGGGTTTTTTCTAAGACAATTATATAATGAAAACTTGAGTGTGCACTTTATTGTTGTATGTTAAGAAATTACTCCTTAAGACAATATGAACCATCTTATATATCAACATGAAATAAAAGCGGTCTTCATTGTACTTAGATATGCAACTAAACCCTTCAATGATTATCAAATCAATACACGTAATAACACAGATCAAGTATGGATGTGTGGTATGAAAATTACATAAAAAGTAATCTTATATGCCTATTTCCATTTAGTCTTACTTTATGATTCCAACGAATCAACCTTACTCTTTCTCTTTATACAAAATAGCAGATAGAAATAAAATAAAATATAAATTCAGAGTATAAGAGAAAACATCACTTTATTGATATCAAATAATAAATATGTCTACCACAAGAAAACTTGCAAAATCTAACTCCCACCAATTCTGAACATCCTTAGATGGTACAAAACCCATATGAGCATTGTGTACTCATGAAACACCTTAGGTATTAGACCTTTGGTGAGCAGATCTGCTAACATAGAGTTAGTGCTGATATATTCTCTAGACATTAGGTGACTCTGAACTCTTTCTTTAATAACTAGAAACTAAATGTCAATATGCTTAGACTTTAACGAGCTTTTGTTATTATTAGAATATAGAACAACGGCTCTATTATCATAATAAATCTTCAATGGCTTTTCAATGCCATCGATAATTCATAGCCTGATGATAAAATTCCATAATCATATCCTTTGATCCGATGCCTCATGGCAAGCTATAAACTCTGCCTCCATGGTAGAAGAAGCTGTGAGCCTCTGCTTAGTACTTTTCCATAATGCAGCTCCTCCGGCAAGCATGTAAATATAACCTGAAATAGATCTCTTACTATCTAGGTATCCAGTATTATCAAAATCGGAATACCTCACAATCTCCAAATGATTAGATCTCTAATAAGTGAGTATGTAATCTTTTGTTCTCTATAAATATTATAAAACCCTCTTTGCTATTGTCCAGTGATCCATACTAGGATTGCTTAAATATCTACCTAATACTCTAACTATGTACGCTATATCTAGATGCATACATACTTAAGCATACATTAGACTCCTTACTATAGATGTATAAGAGATTTTCTACATTTCTTTAACTTTAAACTCATTTTTGGAACATTGAATGAGACTGAATTTATCACTCTTAGTAATAGGTGTATCTCTTAGGGTACATTTGCTCATATCAAGCACCTTTTCGATCTAGCTCTTTTGTGATAAACTAAGTATGCCCTGAGAGTTATTTCATTGTATTTTAATCCCTAATACAAAAGAGGCCTCCCCGAGATCTTTCATCTCAAATTTGTTTGATAAAAATCTCTTAGTTTTGCGCAGTAAACCTATATTATTGCTTGTCAAAAGTATATCATCGACATACAAAACCAAGAAGATATATTTTCTCCCATTAAACTTGTGATAAATATATCTATCTACTGAATTTTTCTCAAAACCAAAAGAGAAAATAACTTGATGGAACTTATGATACCATTGACGGGATGCTTGTTTGAGACCATAGATGGAATTCTTTAGTTTATAAACTATAGACTTTGGATCTCTATATACAAAGTCTTCTGGATATATCATATAAATAGTTTTCTCAATATTACTATTAAGAAACGTAGTCTTTACATCTATTTGGTGTAGCTCTAAATCAAAATGAGCAACTAGTGCCATAATTATTCTGAATGAGTCTTTCGAAGAAACTTGAGAAAAAGTCTCTTTATAGTCAATTCTTTCTTTCTAAGTGAAACTCTCGGCAACTAGACGAGCCTTATATCTCTCGATATTGCCTTCACAATCCCTTTTTGGTTTTAAAAATCCATGTACAATCAACGGGTTTCTTTCTTGCTGGCAATTCGACGAGATCCCAAATGTCATTGTCTTTTATGGATTTCATACCATCCTCCATGGCAACGATCCACTATCGGGATTTTGAACTTTGTTTGACTTAAGTGAAATTGATTGAATCATTTTCCACTCCAATATCAAACTCATGTTCTAGGAGATAGACGATATAATCATGTAGAATTGTATTTCACTTTTCCCTAGTAGATCTCTTCAATGACACTTCCTCTTGAGGTTGTTAAGGTTACTCTTCAGGAGTAACTTCCTCATGTAGAACAGGGAGTTATAGAATATTGTCTTGAATTTCTAGATTTACTTATTGAATAATGTCAGGTAAAAGAGCTTGATCACCTTCAATAGTAATTGTAGGAAAAGAAACAAATTCATCCTCAAAGACAATATCTCTTACCTTATCTTCCCCCCAAACTCAACAGCCACAAGGAATCACGCATTACCCATCTCAAAAAAGGACCTTTTAGAGGGATCATAAAATTTAAAACCTTTGGATCTTTTAGCGTAGCCAACAAAATAGCAGCTTATTGTTCTTGAGTCTAGTTTCTTTTCATGTGGTCTGTATGGCCTTGCCTTAGTTGGACAAACTCAAATATACAAGTGCCTAATGCTAGGCTTCTTGCTTATCTATAATTTATGGGATTTTAGCTACTGATTTGTTAGGTATTCTGTTAAGTATATAAACTGGAGTCTTTGGTACTTCTCCCCAGAGTGGTTCAGGTAAGGAAAAAAGACTAATCATGCTCTTAACCATGTCCTTAAGTGTTTAATTTCATCGCTTAGTAACACCATTCATGCTAGATTTTTCTGTCATTGTGTATTATGGAATGATTCTACATTCCTCTAGGTACTGGGCAAAGGTCCTGGATGTTGTTCATTAGATCTATCATACCTACCGTAGTATTCACTACCATGATCGGATTTGATGGCTTTAATTTTCTTGTCAAGTTCATTTTCAACTTCAACTTTGAAAGCTTTAAATACGTCTAAGGATTGTGACTTCTCATAAATTAAATATAGGTACCCATAGCGAGAGTAATCGTCTATGAATGTATTGAAATACTGTTGGCCATTCTATAAAGCCATAGGGAATGGATCGCATATATCAGTATGTATCAGTTTTAAGACACCGGAACTCTTATTGGCACCTAATTTATGTATATTTGTTTGTTTATCTTGAATACACTCAACACAAACTATGAAGTCTGAAAAGTCAAGTGGGTCAAGAATTCCATCTGACACAAGACATTGTATTCTCTGTTTAAGACGTGTCATAATTGCTTGTGCCATAATATAGAAGAATTCTCAATAGTTTTGTGTTTTGTACCACGTTTCTCGATATGCAAAGTTTCATCAATTGAGGTAATAGTGTTGACTTTATATAAGTTATCAATCAAAGTACCAGTCGCAATAATATTGGAATTTTGAAAACGACTAAATATATTATTTCCAAACGAATATAAATAATCAGATTTGTCAAAGATTGAAATGGAAATTAAATTCGTCTAAATGACGGTACAACAAGTGTCTCATCCAAATCCAAAAATAAATTGGAACCTAATTGCAACCTAAATAGACGTATTGCTTCTACTGTAGTTATATTATCGTTTCCCACATAGATGTATCTTTCAACATCACTTGGTGAACAGCTCTTCAGATAACTCTACATAGACATACTTATGTGAGTAATGGCACCGGTATCCACCTACCAAGTCTGATTGGATACAAAAGAAAAATATCAGAACAGACAAAATTGAGAAGTTTACCCTTCTTGACACGTCAGGTGGCATACTTGGAACATTCCTTTTTCACATGTCCTGACTTCTTATAGAAAAAAAAAAAAACTGATTCCTCATCTTGTCTATTTTACACTTTATTATGTGAAGTCCCAGAT
The DNA here is from genome assembly GCA_002914805.1 of Parasponia andersonii. Lineage (NCBI taxonomy): Eukaryota > Viridiplantae > Streptophyta > Magnoliopsida > Rosales > Cannabaceae > Trema > Trema andersonii. The sequence continues at coordinate 336,956 of JXTB01000233.1, read as the reverse complement.
GTAACTCCTTTATCCTTAATCTTTTTTTCTTTTCTTATCTTGAGAGGTTGTTGGTAAGTGAGCACTCTCTATCTTATCTAGCTTCAATCTATCTTCTTCTTGTACACACTGAGATATGAGCTCATTAAGAGTCCATTTTTCTTTCTTGGTGTTGTAGCTCACTTTAAATTGATTGAACTATGGTAGAAGAGATAGTAAAACTAATTACACGAGCAAGTCATCCGACAACTCTAACTTAAGTACCTTTAGTTTTAAAGCTAGATTGGACATCTCCACGATGTACTCCCTGATGTTCCCTTTACCTTTATAATACATAGCAAGTAAATTGCTCAATATGGTACTTGTTTCTACTTTTTCATTCTTTTGGAAATATTCCACAATTATGTCAAGGAACATTTTAGCATTATCAATCTCTAACGCAGTGCCCCTAATGGTCTAAGGTACGAAATGTTTCATGATCATAAGACTTATATGATTAGAACATTCCTACTGCTCAAAGTTCTTAATATCTGTAACAGAACTTTTATTTGTAAGAGTAGCAGATTGTTCTTTCCTGAGTGCAAGATCCAGATCCAAGCAACTGAGCACAATCATAATGTACTCTTTCCACTTCTTGAAGTTTGTGCCGTTAAGCATAGGAATTGAATTCAAATTAGCAAATATGCTTGAAGTAGAAATTGAACTGAGAACAAAAAAAAAAAAAAAAATAACAGCTCACATTAAAACATATCATAAACTAAGCATATAAAAATAAGATACACTAGCATGACATAAACATATAAGGTGGGCTCCCATCACAAGAAGGTGGGCTCTCATCACAAGATATCCAGAATAACATCAATAAGCCTTTTTTTAGGCTGACTTATTAAGTTGTAAATAGTACTCTTCAGTACAGTAATCAAATATTGACAGTAAATCCTGTCAGATAATAAATCTTCCTTTGAACCTATTTACTATTCATATGAAAACTTAATAACTATTATATATTTATTGTCGTAAGTGTGCTCATTATTTGGCCAAATAACCATCTTTCTTTGGGTCGGTAATGATTCGCATGAATAATAAACACACAATCATTCAAATATTTCAAAATAAATAAATTTAGGCAATAGGGGTTACTTTGGCGACATGTTGTTTCAACTTATCTATTTGAAAATATTTAAATAAATAGTGTAAAAAGAAATAATAACCAAAGTGTCAAAAATATTAAACTAAAAATTTCAATGCACAAATATTAATGGAAGACTGACTGATTTTTAAGCACTTTATCAACTCTTAAAACCAAATAGAATTTTCAACAGATAAAGTATAGATCGTACTAAAACTGGGTTGAGAAAACAAAACTGATTGGTCAAACTTCAAGTTGGAACTCCTTAAATTGAGTTGAAAACGACTCAATTCTACCAAAAATTGAGACCGTGTACCTTAATTACGTCAAAATTTTAATTTAAAAATTTTGCTCTTCCCAAATGTTGACGTTGCGGTGCCAATATATGGTGTCGCAGCACCACCTCATCCATATTGGTGGCGCTATGATGCCACCATAGATTATGGTGGCGCCGTAGCACCATCCGTCTCAAGTGTAGCACAGCAGTGCCAACTTTTTGTCCTGGATACCGCAACACCAAATTCTAGCCTTAGTATTAATTACCTGATTTTAAAATCGGATAACTTAAACCTAATGTAATTTTTTCACTCTAATCTGCAAACTTTATGACCAAAAACTCATAATTTAACTTTCAAATACTAAATATCTCAACAAAATCATGAAAAAATTCATTAATCATACTTGTTATATCTAAACCATAGAAAAATAATAAGGTAAGGATATCACAAAATAGAGATATACATGATTATCCTAAGCAATTTAACATAATTTTCTACTCCTAATATCACTTGTTAAATATATATATGTATATATATATATATAATGGACTGTTAAATCAAATACAATCCTAGAATCTATCATGTTAAATTGTCAAGAAAAGTTTTTTTGAGAAAAAACTTGTGACTAACCTGAATCCATTGAGTTTGACAGCAAAGGATGAGATCATATAAGTGGAAGTGATTAATTAATTACAACCTGAGGGTAGAAAGTCTTCCATAGCTAGAATACTCTATATATGCTCAATGGATTCTCTCTTTGTTGATGGAGGCAGAGGAAAAGAGTACATGTTCTATTTGGCTTGGAGACCAAAACTCTAATAGTTATGTCTTTATATACTAGCAGTCAATAGAGGCCTCATCAATCCTTATTAGATTAGAATTAGATAACTACATATTATACAATCCATACTTAATAAGTAATATCCTGAACCCATAATTAGATCATTTAATGGTCATACTTAATTAGATAGTCAAAATATTATATAATTATTATAAAATTCTATGGCCCACAGTAGGGTTAACATGTAACCCAACAAAATGGTCCTACTTGGCTTTGCTAGTAAAACGGCCTCTTTCTTGCAAGCAATGGAGCGCCTAGCCTCATGAGTAAAAGGGCACTTGGGTGGATCATCGTGAAATGGTTTCTCCTCGCTTTGAAGTCGACGTATATGAAATGATGGTGGGTTGAAGTATTTTAGGCAATATTTTCAGATCTGAAAAATTTTCCCTTTTTTTTCTTCTTGAAAGGATGTTCCCTCTCTTTTCAATTCCTTGTCTTTTTTTTTTTAATTTTTAAATGATCAACGTTTTGCTTCTATTGTTGTTTCCACTATTCAATAAAATAATGATATGTAATAGCTTATAACTTCATATGAAGTGATGAAATTAATTAGTAACATTTCTTAAAAAAAAAAATAGTAACATAAGCATTTATAATGAAGACTATGACATATGCTATTAAAAAGAATCATGCATGGAAACATTTTTCAAAGAATTCTATACTCAAATGTAATAAAAGGTCGAATTTGTTGTAGTAGAAATTAATAATTTATCGGGATAATATCACCTAGAGTCCTAAAACTTTTCTCAATATATCACTTAGGTCCTCAAACTTTTTTTTGTAGCACTTGAGTCCCTAAATTATTATTTTTAGTCAGACATTAGTCCTTAGCCTAATTCTGTCCAAAGTTGGCGTTAAAAATAACATGTGCTATGCACATGGTCTTCTAAGCACTTTCCTCTCTATCATCATCTTCCTTAAATGGAACTAAGTTTTTTCTTTTCTTGTTAGATTTTTTTTTTTTTTTGGATATGAAATATAACAATTGGATATTTTTCTTGTCTTGTTAGATTGCTTTGCATGAAGTATAGTAATTGGTGATTAAAGGTATCACTTTCTCATCTTTATATCCAATGAAATTTAAGCATTTTTCTAAAAGACTAGTGGCTTTAAGGTATTAATCATTCTATAAGTTATTGCTTTTTTTTTATTATACTTGAAATGGTCATACTTAAACAAACCTCTATCTTTTTTTTTTTTAATCTTAACTTTCTAGTTAAACCTATCTTTTACTTTGGTATATATCTTGACTGCAATATACGCCTCAAATTGTTTGTTATTTTTGGTTATTAGTCATATGTAATGAGATCTAAGTGGTAGTTTAGTAATAAAGTGGTCTAGAAAATAATAATTTACTCTCTTGTAGAATCAATAGACTGTCATTTTCCTTCCCTAAACCCTAAAACTTTATTTTTGTGGTTGAATTATAGCCTCAAATTAATGATAAGAAATCTTATTATATGACAGTAATCTATGTTTTTGAGTAATTTTATGTTATTTCAGGAAATGACCATTTTTGCCAATTAAGGTATTTAGTGACCATTAACAGCGGTTCTCTGTGAACTGCTGTTAAAAGTCAAGTATTCTTTAACGGCGGTTGGAACCACCGTTATAGGTGTTACATTTTAACGGCACTTTCAATACACAGAGGTTTTTAACCGTCGTTAAAGAGTAATTAATGGCAGTTTCTAACTGCCATTAATGATGTATATTGTAGTAGTGTACATAGTACATGTTACTTTTAACACCAATTTTTGATGAAATTAGGCTAAGGACTAATGTGTGACTAAAAATAATAATTTGGGGATACAAGTGCTACAGAAAAAAGGTTGAGAACTTAAGTAATAAGTCGAGAAAAGTTTAGAGACCCTAGGTAATATTATCCCTAATATATCATATTTAGTTTTTGTTTCACAAAATGAAATTATCGCATAAGTAAGCGCTTTCAATTAGCATGTTAATGCTCTATATAAGCGTATTCTAATTGATTAAGTGGCACTACAGCATAAACTATTTCTTCAAATATAAGGCATATATAATCACAATATCATTAATATTAATTAATAGAAATTTTAATGTAATACATTCTGTAAAAATTGAGACAAATAGACAATATTTTTCACAAATTTGAATATTTATATTATGAAAATATAATATGAAAATTTAAACACTAGAATTAAAATTTCAGCTAGCAGTATGTGAATAATGACTACTAAAAACTAATTGCAAATCATATTGTCTAAAGCTACTTAATCAAAAATAGTTCCAATGAAACAAGAATGAAGAAACCTTTGAAGAAAATCCAAATTGGTTTTTTTCAAAAAATTTCTTTTTATTATGATTAAAAATAATGTTAATAAAAATAGATCTTTTATCTTAGAGATTGCCAATAATATTAGTAATGTTATAAATTAAGAATAGCAAAGAAATATTTCTAGCACTCCTTGTACCCAAATAACTAAAGGAGGAACTCAATAATATATCCATTTTATTTACATTTTACCACCATCTCTTTTAACAATTTTACAATTTATTATACTTTTCCATCATTATAATATTTTTCCTCACATGTACTCTCTCTATATATATAATCTAACTTCCCTTACTTTATACTTTCCAATACAAAAAGGATAACCAAACCTTTCTTTTCCCTATAAGACGATCGACCTCACTGAAGTGACTTCGTCCTCATCGTAATTTCACCCATTTTTCAGCCATGGAAACACAAATAGAAAGCTTATGGGTTTTATCTCTTGCTTCCAAATGCTCAACCTTCTCTTCCCAAAGTGCCTTCCTCATCTTCCTCCTCATTTGCATGGTTTGGCTTTCAATCTCTCTCCTCTACTAGGCTCATATTAGTGACTTAAATTTTTATCTAAAAGTAAATAAGCGCATAAAATTTTTCTTTCATGGAGGACTTCATTACGAGCAATCTTTTGCTGACGCAAAGTCAACAATGCATCACTAAAAGTATTTAAAAACTATATAAATACTAGAAAAATAAAAAATTTATAAGTAATAAAAAATAAAAAATAAGAAATATTTGACTTTTGCCGATGTTCTATTGTCTTTTGCGATGGCAAAAGTATAGATAATAAAAGAAATATAAAAGAACGACTTTTACTATTGCAATGTTAACAACGAGTTTGCAAAGATATTTAAAAATTTTATTCAAAAATAAATACGCGCCCAAAATTTAGCTTTCACGAGGAATTTTTTGGAGGGTAACCCTTTGCCAAAGCAACGTTAACAATACGTCGGCAAACATCTTATTAAAATTTTATCTAAAAATAAATATGCACTCAAAAATTGGCTTTGTGGGGATTTTTTGGAGGGCAACCCTTTGCCGATGTAACATTGATAACGCATCAACAAAGATATTAAAAATTTTTATCCAAAAATATATATATACCCAAAATTTGGCTTTTGCGAGGGAATTTTTTGAAGGGTAACCCTTTGTCAGAAAAGATATATTTTGATGACTTTTTTTAAGACACACATGCCGTTGTATAGAATTATGACTCGTCGGCGAAAATAATGTTTTTTGTAATAATTATATATCGTGATCATTATAGTGTGTTTTTTGTAATAATTATATATCGTGATCATTCTCTTCTCTCATTCGTAATTAAAATGCTATTGAAATACTAATGTTGTGGTTTAGAATTCAATCCTTCAATTTTTTATAAAAACAAAAAATTATTCAAATGTAAAGACAACAAGTCGACCAAAAGAAGGATGAGGGAATAAAAATCCAATGAAATTGATGGTTCCAACTAGTAACTGCAAGGCTTTTTCTTTACTTGGACTGTAATTGCAAGGCAATTGAATTTTGCTTTGTATTAGATACTTTCTGCGACAAACAAAGTTCCAAATTGTAATTAAAACAATCGAATTGCCAGTAATTAGCGAGAGAATATATTATGCCCCAATATTCGTGATTAACAAAATATTGTTAATTGGAATGATTAGCTCCTCTCTCTATATTAATGTAATTAGCAAATCCATGTCGTATATGTGGTTAGAAGCATAATTTTTTTGTAAACACACATTTTCTAACGTAGAGACCGGAGAGTACTTCTAAGTTCTAACTACAAATCAAAAAAAGAAAAAAGAAAAAAGAATGCATTAGGTATTGACAACATTTTTATATATATACATATCTAAAAGGACATATGTTAGACGGTTAAGTATAAGAAAATTGTCTATTTTTCATTGTTAATTAGAAGTTACACTGCTCAGTGGTTAAAGAGGATGATTGCCACTAACATACACAACGCAACTAAATAAACTCGACTACGTTCAGGCCCACTACACCTAAAATGTTTCCATATGTATATGGAAACCCATTCTTCGAAATTAATGGTTTAGCTAATTCATCCAATCTTTTACAAAGTCGTAATTGGCAGGACTACACATCTCGCTCGATCAAACACCGTTCCGTTTTGTTGATGACATTTATGAAACTTTATGGAAAGTTAATCAATTTATTTATACTTGTCCTAGCTATTTTGAGTTAAAATTTTATAACTTTGTGTCATCGATTCGTCGACTTGGAAAGTAAAAAAAAAAAAGAACAATGTTAGCGAGAGCTCGGATCTTTTTATTGTCAAATTCTAAACGTGAATTTTAAAAGGGGAAGATTGTCCCAAAAAAGAACTAAGAACCCCTATTTTTTCACTTAAAAATTGTACAAGTAACGTCAAGCAGCCTTAATTGGGTGTTATATGATGCTCCAAAACGTAAATTTTGTTCTCTTTTTTTTTCTGAAAATTTATTAATTTTATTATTGTTAAATTTGTCAATCAGTCAAAATTGTGTTGTAAAGCTTTATATATATATATATATATATATATATATATATGGATCATTGTGAAATACTGTGAATTATACAATAATTAGCATACAATTTGTATTACGTAACAAAAATCAATTCTAATACACAAGATTTTTTTTATTCTCTTTTTTCTTTTGTTCTGGTGGAACATGTAAGATTAAAGCCTATTCGAGTACGTGGAGGCTCAAACCATTTTAGATAGTAAATACGGTAGTTCTTGCAACCAGAGAGGTGACTCTCGGATCGCGAACCAGGAAACTGAACCATTTTGACTGCAGTTATTAATAAAGCCCGTTCAAATGACTTGGAAAATAAGGAAATTTGATATATATATATATATTGCTTATGTTTGGTAACTGGTACGGAAATTGATATCGGACGGTCGAAATTTACCTCGATTTGTATGTCACCGGCCCGGTGTAGGTCTAGACCCAAATTAGACAAGTTATATATCTAACTTAGCTATTCTGGATACTAGGAATTCAGTGAAGAAGTCCGTTTGTGGAATTGAAGCTCTATTGAGAAGTTGGTTTTTCGCAAGAAGAACATCGAGGGTTTGTAATTGGTTCCTGACCCTCCAGACGATTGTCGAAGACGCCTTGAGAATTCAATAGCGTGGTATCGCTATTCTTCTGAGGTAAGGATTCGGTTACCTCTGTTTTATACTTTTTTCAAATAAAAATTTATTTTCTGCAACATATGAGAGCAAATGTGATTTTTGGTTTTCTTGAACATATGTGATGGTATGATATACATATATATACTATATTGCTCTGGGGATTTTTCTGAGTGCAGGTTATTTTTGGGTATATCAAAAATAGGGTCGTTATACTGTCCATTTTTTTTTATAAAAGCCTAATATGCTTATTTTATTGGAAAACCCAAGTATAATTATTTTCACACTTCAGTTCTGTGTTGAACGTGTCATAGGATCATACATGAACACCATGTTAGTATCGTGGGTTTACAATGTGGTGCTGCGTGCTCCACTGTCGGTGTAGAGTCCATAAACCTGTGCGGGTTCTGTTACTTCTTATTACCTCCCTATTTGATAAGCGTAGGCAATTCGGTTATCCCTCCAAGTTTGGTAGGCGATACATGGGTGTCCCCTCCGAATATGAGCTTAGTTGTCAGGCAGGCTATTAAGTACACTTAGTGCCATCATCCTGGGTTTCCACAGATGAGAGGATGTGAGCTTATTGGTATGGGTTGATTTGTGTTATTTGAATATGAATTGAATGATTTTGATTGTATTGATTTATTTATACATATACATATAGATTTCCGGTTTTGGATCATTAGATATGTATGTATTGGATTTAGACTAACCATGCAGGAACTTTCCATCACTAAAATATTTTCGACCAGGTAACTGCATTTCCTACTATGCATTTTATGCTCACCTCATTCCTCCCTTCCTCAGGTAGTGTCCATTGCGATTTAGAAGATCAAGAGGAGTAAGAGGTTATCTTTGACTATAGTTCGTTATCTTGGTAATGCTTGGAGTATGATGTCATGGTGCTTAGATTATTTGGGTTTTGTTTAGCATTGAACCAAGATTACTACATTCTATCTTTATCTATGAATTTATATATGTCATTCTGGTGTTTGATTTTTGACGTGGAAGATGATGATGCTTGGACTTATATTTGGTTTACGTTTTTTTTTCGGTATTTATTCGATCTATATTTAATGTTGTATATGAATTGTGGGAGTGGTTTACGGGATGAAATTCTAATTATTTTATTTAAATAGACCGTTTTATAAAACTAGAATTTGACACTTTTCAAATAAATCAAGGAATTTCCCATCTTTGTGAGATTTCCTTTCTGCCACTAGTCCCGATTTTGGGCTGTGACAAGCTCAATCCATGTAGCTGCTCTATCTTCCTCAAATATCTCCGCTGCAACCACTCCATCATTATCTTCTGTGACTGCTAGTTCAAATTTTGAATCTAAGACATTGAAGATTAGAGCTATATCTCAAGGATTTAAAGCTTCTAGATTTATCTTTTGATAGTTTAAATTATTTTTATAAAGATTTGCTTTGTTGTATCTTATCACTTGTAACTGTCCTCTTCTATAAAACCAAAACAAAGTAATCAATAAAATATGCAAGTGTTCATTGTCAGTTTAAAAACTTAGCCCGGTCTTTTATCAAATTCATAGTGGAAGAAGGCAAAAACAATTCAAACTTTACGAAATATACGTACGCGAATTAACAAAGCACTTTTTTTTTTGAAGATGAAAAAAATATACAAAGCTGTATACTTGTGATTTAATTAGTAAAATTCGTATCATTACCACAATTCACTAATGAGAATGGAATAGGAACACCCATTGACAGTAAATATACACTTAATTATTCCTCAATTTGGCCAATAAAAATTTAGCATGTATATTTTTTTATTATAAAAAATAAGAGAAATAAAGAACATTAATGATGCACATCTTTTTATACATTTTATTATAGTCATTAGATCACCATTAAATGGTGATCTAACTACTAAAAAAAATATTTACCTATAGATAAAGAAAAAAAATATCTAAGAGATTGGCAACCATATATATATATATATATATATATATATATATATATATAATCACAAAAAACCTGAGCTGGATGGGCTATGTTATCCCATTCACAATACCGGGGTTTCCCATGGGTTTTACTGTTTAAATTGAATTTACTTTATTTCTTAATCTTAATTTAGATCTAATATTCCAGTCTCTGATCCTCCGGGGGTTCTAAAATCTAAAGTCCCACCATCAATTAAGCTAGCTGGCGTTCCTGTTTAAAACCTCTTATCATTCAAAACATGTTACATGCACCTTATGGGATTATGGTACGTAGGAATCGAGTCAGTAATTTTTTTTTTTTTTTTTGAGATACCGAGTCAGTAATTTTTGTTAGTATGACTTAAACTTTACAAATTAGAGAGAAAAAAAAAAACCATATAACTGTTAATTAGCTACAATTGTCCTGAAGAATTTTCATGCCTTACTTTTTTATCAAGGTTAATATTGAAGACGTCCATAGACGGAGCCACCTTGAGCCATAGGCCCCCTTAGCTTTTGAAATTTCAATTTTTACCCTATTATTGAAATATTTAGTTATATCCCTTATTAGCCCTTAAATTTTGATGTATAATTTGAGAATTCACCCACGTATCTTATAAACAAAATTCAATAATTCTCTCGTTTGCCCCAATTGAATTTTACGATTTTTCAACTTTACTTATATTATTTTCAAACACTTGATTTTTACCACACTTTTATGAGTCATTTTTCTATAGACTTCACTTATTAAAAAAAAAAAAACTAATCATATTATTTTGGTCTATATAAACTATTTATGTTTCAAAATTACTATTTTTATATTGCTCTATTTTGTGTTTAGCATTAGATTTTACCTCATCAAAAAATTTTATATCCCTGTCACACTGAAGACGTCTATCTTAATATACACAGATGAATTATGATCATTTATCTATTATTGATTATCTATTGAGCAACTAATTAATTCTTAATAAGATTATTGTAAAACCCTTAAAATTTTGGAAGGGTATTTTAGTCTTTTGAAATATATATATATATAAATTGAATTAAAAATTCAAATTTTGGGTTAATTTGAAAGAAATTTTGATAGAGGGACAAATTTGCAAAATTGAAGGACTATTTTGAAATAAAATTTAAAAATTAGGAACTTATGTGCAATTTTTAAAAAAAATTGCACAACCCATTTAAGGGCAGACACGTGGCCTACATCTTCCCCTCAGCTCCCTCTCTCTCCCGCGATTTTCCAACCAAGACCCGAAAAATTGGTGAAGCTCCGTTGAAGGCCTTCCTGGCATCGTCGAGTGCCGCCACCAACCGCTGTCGACAGCAGGAGGCCGGACGATCCTCGTGCTGCCATCCCCGTTGCCTGACGATGTCCCGTTTGCTGCTGGTGACGCATAGAATCCACGATCTATTTTCCGATGCCGGTGCCGCTTCCGGTGACGTTTCGCCATGAAATTGATTGGGTTCAACTCGTCTCGTCACGATCTTCAATATGGTATATATATTTTGACTCAATATTATTCAGATTGAATTTTTCCATTTTTATTAATTTTGAGCTATTTTCGTTTTATACTTAAATTTTTCAATCCAATCGTTGGATCATAAAATAAACCTCATATTTGTGATGTACTCGTGAAAATAAAAATTTTGATATATATATTGTCTATATTTGGTGAGGGCAAGAAAATATAAATCTAACGGCTTAGATCGTCTCGTTTTGCATGCCGTGGGTTCGGGTTCGGCCTGAGCCCGAATCAGTTGAATTATATGTCTAACCTAGTGTTTTTGAGTACTCTGAATTCAGTGGTGAAGTCCGTTTAATGATCTGAAGCTCCGATTGAAAATCGAGTTTTTAAACCTATCGATCAAAGGCTCTAAAATGATGCCCGACATTCCAAGCGATACTCGAATGACGCCAAACTTTCTCCATAGCTCCGTAGTGCTATTTAAATACTCAATTGAGGTAGGGGATTCAATTTCCTTGTTTTTTATTATTTTCATTTAAATTTGAATTTATCTTGAAAAATGAAATTTCGTGATTTTATTAAATTGAATTATTTAAATAGTTATTTTGATGAACTATGAATTTGTGAAACATTGTAGACTGCTCTAGATATTTTTAAATATACTTTTGTACAAGTTTTTATACTTGGAATTTAGTAAAGCTATGGAAAATGTACTTTGGATTTTTAAAGTACAAAATGGATTTTAACTAAAAATCAGAGCATGTCTAGGATATCAAAACACTGCATGATTGTTTGGGACTTTATATATATTGTACATTTCATACGATTAGGTATGAGAGTCATCTTAGGCATCACGATATTGTAGTAGGCGGACTAGTACACCCGCATTCGATGAGAGCCCGTAAACTCGCGCGGGGTTTGTTTTCTAACTATCTCCATTCAGTAGGCGTATGTATTCGGTGTCCCTCCGGTTCGGTAGGATTTGACACATGGGTGTCTCTCCGGTTTTTCAGAGATAGATGTCAGGCAGAGAGCACTCAATACATATAGTATAAGTTGCTCTAGTTGTAATGAGAGGATGAAGACTCATGTGATGTGTTGATTTATGTGATGTGCATTATACTTATTTAAATTGAGACTTTTATATGTTTTAACCTGGATATCTGGTTTGATTTTAACATGATTTTCTATAAATAGTCTAAATACTTGATATTTATAGAAATACTTTCCGTTATTACTAACTATGCAGATGTGACCTTGATATCTGGTTTGATTTTAGCATGGTTTTCTATAAATGGTTTAAATACTTGATATTTATAGAAATACTTTCCGGTATAACTAACCATCCAGATGTGCACTATGTTTGTTTTATTATGGTTTTCTATCTGTTTTAACCTGGATATATATTTAGTTTTGGTTTGAGCATGATTTTTTGTAAAGATTTTCTATATATGTTTCGAATGCTCCATATATATTAAAATGTTTTCTAGAACTACTAATCATGCAGTCGTATTGAGAATTACGAAAAAGGTTTTTCCCAAAAAGGTAATTGAGTTTTCTACTAAGCATTCACATGCTCACCCCATACTTCATTCCCCTTTCAGGTGTCAAATTATTCTGTGATAGATATTCGTGTGGCTTAGCAAACATGTTTGGCATATACTTGCAGTTCCAATTCTATTCATTGGTTGGTTCATATTCTGTATCATTTTCTCCTTTTCTGAGTCAAATTTATTTCGCAATTAATAGTATATTTACTGAGTTGATGTATGAGGATGATTTCGATATTTAATCGAGTACTTAAACATAGAAATAATTTTATGAAAATTATTTTAACTATGGGCCTATGATTTTAAACTGAACACTTTCACTAAACTTAATGATTTAAAAAAAAAAGTTTCTAAAATTTATTATTTATCATTTCTCTCAATTTAAAATTAAAAATACCTTGGAAATTTAAAACTAGTAGATAATGTTATAATTTCTCGAGTTGGTCAAATATTAAAATTTACTTACTTTTGAGGACTAAAATTTAAATTTTAAGTACTCGACTTTTTCTGAAAATTTTGGAAAATTCTGTTTATCACTGTTTTCACTTAAATTTACTAAAAGTCGTGGCCTTGGATTTTTGGTCGCGACAGTTTTGGTATCAGAGCACGGCTTCAGATCCGTCTGGGATCTTGCCTGTGATAGTTTGATGTTTGAAAAGAATTTTGAATAGTGTTTGACAAATACCTCATACATTACTTAGAAATTGGCTAAATATGTTGACTTTACTCTAATTTGTTCTAAATCCTTCATTTACCTCCTTAAATGGAACTCTGGTATCAATGGGATGGTTATACCCTTTGAAATTATTGTCTCAGAAGTGTCGGGGATGACACGAGACTAGTGAAATCTATTCTTATCAAAATTCCTAAATTCAAATGGACATTTATTCTTATACTCCTATGTCCATTACTGTGATAAGCTATATGAACCTCGTAGGTTCTAAAATAACAATTTCAGTGTCTTGTGTCTTATTTTGGCATAACTTGATATCATTTGTGCTTGTGATGTTATAATTTGAATCTCTTGGAAATTATTTGTGTGTGCCTAACTAGTTTAAGTATCTGGTAATGTGTTTTTGTAACTTTCTAACATAAATCAGTTGGATATGTTAGTAGACATGACATGCTAGTTTGCGTTCATGAGATGATTTAATAACATGAACTTGGTTTAAAAAAAAAAAATGTTCTTTTCTAGTCTTACCAAGTTTAATTTTTGTAAGAAAATTCTTGAATTAGTGGAATCTAATTGATTAATAAATTGATATGATATGCTATGTTTACTTGAATGTTGCATTGTACTAGTTTTGTCAAATTTATTTATGTGGCCCTTAAATGTAGACATTTTTGTAAAATTTAAATTTAGATTAGATATAAGCTTGATTAATTGGTCTTGAAACTTTGGGAAATTTCAAATTAATAAAAAATTGATTCTGTATGAGGTAGATGTTTACATTCGACCAATGTATAATTTTTATTTTCAAAGAAACCATATACGTCTTAATTTTGAAAAATAGTTAGGTGTATATAATTTATATTTTTCAAGGAATATATGGTTTTAAAAATTAATAATGCCACTTGAATTTAACGTTTATGAAATGGCCAAGAATATAAAATTTAAATAATTGCTTTACTTAAAAACTAGTTATAGTACTAGTGAGGTCTCATTACACATTTAGTGGTGTTAATTTAGAAATAAAGTTTCTAAATATTTTTTTTCTAGTTTTGAATATAGTAGAGACTCTTGCTAAAATTTTCGAGTTTCTACTTATCACATGATTTTGAATCTAAAGGAAGCTTTCGATAATAAATTTACAAATTGACTTGAAAATAAACAGAAAAAGTTTATAGTAAAAATTATGTGGTAACTTTGGCAAAAAGTTTGAATTTTTAAAAGAAATCATTGGTGTGATTTAGTGAAGTATGCATATAAATTTTTGAAAATTTATGTATATATTCCTAAAAGTCAAATGTATGATATCTTGTTACAAGAATTTTACTAAGAAAATTTGTTATACTGATTTGTTTGGAACCTTGCATAAATTGAAAACTTTCATATTTTGAAAACTTATTTGAAAGCTTTATAAAATCTTGTTGTCATGACCCTATTTGTCTTACTGCAAGGGTTTAGTTATCCTTTTAAGTTTTTCATTATATATATGTGGCTTGTTTATTCTAGCTATGTATGATTATAGTAATTATTGAATTGTTAAATCTTTGGTATGCCATAAATATCTTGTTTGTTGAGTAAGTAAGTTAAGTGGAATTAACTTTGCATTATTTGTCTCAATTGGATAATTAAGCACTTGTGTGGTTAAATTGATTTTATATCCCGAGTGTTGGAAACTCCTAATATTGGAGATTTGGAGTGACATTTTATTTGAGTTTTTAAATAAAAATACTTTGGTTTTGAATACCTAAGCATTGGAGAGATTTAGGTAGTACAAAATGGTGCATGGTATCTTTCTTGAAATTGAAAATCTAAATTGTTCGATTTGTGAAATTTGGATTTTCAAATATATATGAGCTATAGATTAATATGCTTGACAAGTTGGGTGAGGCTATTAAAAAAAAAAAAAAACACTTGACACACTCTAATATTTTCTAAACTCCTTTATAGGTTCTTCCTATCGTTAAAATATTTTTCGAGATTGCAAATAATTAAATTTTCAGAGTATGATATTTCAAAGTTATAAAGCTCAAAGGAAGCCTCACTAAAACATTATCTAAAGTCTTTTTTTTTTCAATAATAAAGAACCATGGGAAATTATTTGCATAATGTGATTTTCTAATGAAAAGAAGATATCCTTTTAAATTTATTGAAGATATGTTCGAGAATTTTTGAAAAGCCTTGAAATTTTGAGAAAAACTTCTATTATGCTTATCTATGATTTAAAAGAAATTGTCATGTTTTAAGTGCTTGATAGTTTGATCAGCAAACTATATATCAAATATATATATATATATATATTCTTTTTGTCCTACTTACTCAGCATAATAAGTGGAATTGATGTGTTAAACACGAAATTAATTGACTGATGATGACAAGAATCAATCTTGTCGATGTTTTCCCCCTTGACGTTAATGAGTGAGTACTACTTGTGGTACTTTGTTTGTACTGACTTTTGGAGATTATTGGAGACTCTTATTATAATCTGTTGTGGATTAGAGTCATTATTGAGTTTATTAGTACTGGATTCAGTTTGTAACTCATTACTTGATTTGAGTTGGATCCAAGCATTATTATGGTGGTATAATTGATGGCATAGAGATCAGATCACTCATAAGTCTATACAGAGAGTTATTGAACTCTTGCTACTATATTTTTTTTTTTAAAAAAAAGCAATACTTGAAGTTCAAGTTTGGTAAACTTATGGCCAAGGTAAGACTTTAATGTGAACTGGTGTAGTATTCTTATATACCCATAATTTTGTGTCGCATGTTTTCAAAAAATATTTTTGAAAAATTGTTCATGATTTTTAAAATGAAATGAGGTTAGATAGAAGACAGGTGTCACCACGGAGACGAACTCTTCTATTGGAACCCTGTTTCTAGGACATTGTAGTATTATCACTGGTTGTATTTGCATATTTGGTATTTAGTCATTTCTATATAACTTTTCTTTATACCAAAGACTTAGAAAGTCTTTGGAGGTGACTCATAAATTGAGATTGTTATTATAATCCTTTGTTGAACAAAGAGACTTAGAGAGTCTCTAGGTTTAATTATGGTATGAGTTAATACCCTATGATATTACCTTGGATAAAAGACTTGGGGAGTGTTTGGATAATATTTGTTATATGGATACATGTATTTTATAGGCTTGAACTGTTGTGATTCTATTGGCATTTGTTGTGCCAACTGCTTTTATGTTGGAGATTTCTAATCATAGTGATTCTAGTCTTGTCCTTGACTAGAAATGTCTTGCGTACGTGGTTGTTACTCGCTCGTTATGAGAAACGGTAAATAACTTATGTCATTGTACTCTTGTGGTCATTTTTGACCTCTGAACTCGTCTATCTTGTGTGTGGTATAACACAAGTATAATTGTCTTCCACTTGAGACCTTATTGAGTATTATCCTGTATTGATAAGGAATCTTGTTAGAGTCTTTGGACTCAATGATTGATTAGGGCCAAGTTTAGCAGCAGACAAATGGAATTGTCCCAGTATATTATTGATCAGTTGTGATCTAGGGACGGTACTGTACATACCTGACATTTGATCTGCTATACTGTATTAGTGCCTAACAATCACTATCCTGATTATAGAAGTCCTGCGTTTTCGACTTCTAGGCCTGATTAAGGCTACTTCTTCTGCGAATAATTACCAATTTGGAGTTGACGATTCCTAACTCTTATATCAAGGCCTTATGCCTATTGATAAGTCATATTGCAATTCCATATCTTTTGTGAACGTCTTTATCACATGCCTTGTGCGACGTTGGGGTATGGTTCACTCTCTTTTGACTATTATCCCTCGTCGTTTTATTTGTTCCTATGTTGTTTTTGAATTTCGAGACGAAATTCTTTTAATGGGGGATGATGTAAAACCCCTAAAATTTTGAAAGGGTATTTTAATCTTTTGAAATATATATATATATTGAATTAAAAATTCAAATTTTGAGTTAATTTGAAAGAAATTTTGATAGAGGGACTAATTTGCAAAACCGAATGACTATTTTGAAATAAAATTTTGAAATTAGGAACTTATGTACAATTTTTAAAAAAATTGCACTGCCCATTTAAGGGCAGACACGTGGCCTGCATCTTCCCTTCAGCTCCTTCTCTCTCTCTCGTGATTTTCCGGCCAAGACCCGAAAAACTGGCGAAGCTCCGTCGAAGGCCTTCCCGGCATCATCGAATGCCACCACCAATTGCCGTCGACAGCTGGAGGCGGGACGATCCTCGCGCTGCCGTCCCCGTTGCCTGACGACGTCCCATTTGCCGCCAGTGATGCATAGAAACCGCGATATATTTTCCGATGTCGGTGCCGATTCTGGCGACGTTTCGCCATGAAATCGGTTGGGTTCAACTCCTTTCGTCACGATCTTCAACATGGTATATATATCTTGACTCAATATTGTCCGGATTGAATTTTATCATTTTTGTTAATTTTGAGCTATTTTCGTTTTATATTTAAATTTTTCAATCCGATCGTTGGATCGTAAAATAAACCTCATATTTGTGATGTACTCGTGAAAACAAAAATGTTGATATATATTGTCTATATTTGGTGACGGGCAAGAAAATATAAATCTAACGGCTTAGATCGTCTTGTTTTGCGTGTCGTGGGCTCGGGTTCGGCCCGAGCCCGAATCAGTTGAATTATATGTTTAACCTAGTGTTTTTGGGTGCTCTGAATTCAGTGGTGAAGTCCGTTTAACGATCTGAAGCTCCGATTGAAAATCGAGTTTTCAAACCTATCGATCAAAGGCTCTAAAACGATGCCCGACATTCCAAACGATACTCGAATGATGCCAAACTTTCTCCATAGCTCCGTAGTACTATTTGAATACTCAATTGAGGTAAGGGATTCAATTTCCTTGTTTTCTATTATTTTCATTTAAATTTTAATTTATCTTTAAAAATGAAATTTCGCGATTTTATTAAATTGAATTATTTGAATAGTTATTTTGAAGAACTATAAATTTGTGAAATATTGTAGACTGCTCTAGATATTTTTAAATATGGTTTTGTACAGGTTTTTATACTTGGAATTTGGTAAAGCCATGGAAAATGTACTTTGTATTTTTAAAGTACAAAATGAATTTTAACTAAAAATCATAGTATGTCTAGAATGTCAAAACACTACATGGTTATTTGAGACTTTATATATATTGTACATTTCATACGGTCAGGCATGAGAGTCGTCTTAGGCATCACGGTATTGTAGTAGGCGGACTAGTACACCTGCCTTTAGTGAGAGCCCATAAACTGCGCAGGGTTTATTTTCTGACTATCTCCATTCGGTAGGCGTATGCATTCAGTGCCCCTCCGGTTCGGTAGGATTTGACACATGGGTGTCCCTCTAATTTTTCAGAGATAGATGTCAGGTAGAGAGTACTTAATACATGTAGTATAAGTTGCTCTAGTTGTGATGAGAGGATGAGGATTCATGTGATGTGTTGATTTATGTGATGTGCATTATACTTATTTAAATTGAGACTTTTATATATTTTGATCTGGATATTTGGTTTGATTTTAGTATGGTTTTCTATAAAAGGTTTAAATACTTGATATTTATAGAAATGCTTTTTGGTATTACTAACCATGCAGATGTGCACTATGCTTATTTTATTATGGTTTTCTATCTGTTTTAACTTGGATATATATTTGGTTTTGGTTTGAGTATGATTTTCTATAAAGATTTTCTATATATGTTTTAAATGCTCCATATTTATTAAAATATTTTCCAGAACTACCAATCATGCAGTTGTATTGAAAATTACGAAAAAAGTTTTTCCCAAAAAGGTAATTGAGTTTTCTACTAAGCATTCACATGCTCACCCCATACTTCATTCCCCTTTCAGGTGTCAAATTATTCTGTGATAGATATTCGTGTGGCTTAGCAAACATGTTTGGCATATGCTTGCAGTTCCAGTTCTCTTCATTGGTTAATTTATACTCTGTATCATTTTCTCCTTTTCTAAGTCAAATTTATTTCGCCATTAATAGTATATTTACTGAGTTGATGTATGAGGATGATTTCGATATTTAATCGAGTATTTAGACGTAGAAATGATTTTATAAAAATTATTTTAACTATGGGCCTATGGTTTTAAACTGAACACTTTCATTAAACTTAATGATTTAAATAAAAAGTTTCTAAAATTTATTATTTATCATTTCTCTCAATTTAAAATTAAAAATAACTTGGAAATTTAAAACTAGTAAATAATGTTATAATTTCTCGAGTTGGTCCAATATTAAAATTTACTTACTCTTGAAGACTAAAATTTAAATTTTAAGTACTCGATTTTTTCTGAAAATTTTGGAAAATTCTGTTTATCACTGTTTTCACTTAAATTTACTAAAAGTGATGGCCTTAGATTTTTTGTCGTAACAATTATTAAGAGAAGAAATACTTACTCGGTAATAGGAGTATCAATTAGCAAATTAATGTCAACGTCGAAAATCAATAAACTAATTAATGGATATAAATTTTTTCTTTCATGTATCAACTTTTATATTTACAAGGTCACCAATACTTTTCGGTACTTTCGAAGGGGATTATTGGGTTAATTAATTGCAAGTTCTTTTATGATGCCACAAGGAGAGTACCAGCGCTTCTTCCACACCCTAATAATATTGACCAAATTAAGCACCCCTCGGCCCTCATCACATATATAATATATAATATAATAACAGTATTGAATAACTAGCAAGTTTATATGATGATAATATGTAAAGCATATATATCTCTTATTATAAATTAATAATGCATAGGTTTTAGCCTTATGCGCTGTTATCACCTATATTAGAAAGGCTAAGTATTATATTAAGCTAGGTGCCCAGGTTTTGGAAAAATTGCGGGAGCTAGTCGGCCAGCTGGTTGGTCATTAAGCCTTGTATTTACTACTCACAAGAGTCCCCATATTGCTCATTTTTGCTATAAAAAGCGATCGAAGCGGAGCAATCCTTCAAGTCACACACACACACACTCGAAACGATTCAAAAGAAATTAGAGAGAGAGAGAGAGAAGCTAATTTTTGCAAGCTAGCTAGACAGATATGGCGAAGTGGTGCATTGCATTAGTTCTTGCTTTAGTTGTTGTTCACGCTACAGCTAGAAATGTGCCTGTGCCAAAGGACGGCGCCGGACTCAACGACCAAAAGACCTTAGGCACATATGGCGGCGTCGGCGGATACTCCGGTATTGGAAACAATGGCCTGCCATTTGGCGGAGTCGGTGGCGCCACTGGCGGAAATATTGGCGGTTTAGGAGCTGGCATCGGTGGTGGCATTGGACTTGGAGGACCCGGCTGTCTTGGAGGCGGAGTTGGCCCCGGCATTGGTGGTGGCAACGGGGTTGTTCCTTTGATCCCTTGAAGCGAAAGAAGTACATGATATGTGTTCTTTGTTATTCGGTAGCAACCATATAATTAGTTAATTAGCTAGAGGTACTATAGTACTTTTTAATATGTAATAAGTTCACGAGTGCTTGGAAGTGAGAAATTCTTTATGTGATAGTGATAATTAATTTATATGCTGAAGGTCTGTGCATGTGAGAGTTTTATTCCTGTATGTTTATGTTTTCCTACAAAATACTTAAGATAATAAAGAAACATACGATCTGTCGTGTCTACGTTGTCCGGACTTTTCTTTATAGCATTATTTTATTAATTGACTGGTACTTTATTTTAAATTGTTTGATTTTTGATCCAACGACTATTATTTAAGTTGGTGATTATATCAAAAAAATCTATTTAATATATATAATACTTATATAAATTAGAATTGGTAATTCGGATTAGGTTAAGCTGGATTAGGCTTGGGAATCTTGATCCAGCTCCTTTGTTAGAGCCCGTTTTGGATCCTTGTTTTTATAAAAAAATTTTAGGATCCAGAGGAGAAAAAGATGGGCCGAGCATAGGTCAAAACAGATCGGCCTTATCACTAAGTCCGGCAAGCTAATGGGTCAAGCCCTATTTTTTGCAGGTTGGTCTGGTTTGTTCATCCGTCGAGCTCGTTATAGGTAAGCCGAGCCGAGTCAACTTATTCATTTGGTCACTTCTACCGTAAATATAAAAAATTATTTATTACTTTGAAGGGGTAGGGTAACTTGTTTGTCACTTGGTAAGTTAATTACTTTTTTCTTTGAATAATTTCTTTCCATTACTTCATTCTCTCATTCATATTCTTTTTTTCATTTATTACTTCGTTAAGTCTGAATTCCCGTTAAATTAATTGTATAATTCGAATAAAAAAATAACTAACTATAATTGTCTCTTTTTTTGATAAAAATAATTATCTTTTATTTTTATTTCTTTGGAAAAAGAGTGAAATGTTGGCAATCAAAGCGGTGACGCAGCTTGTCCTAGCAAAAATATACTATAATAATTTTACCAAATCGTGCAAAATTAATTTAGGTAACGTCTAATTTGAAAATGAGAACTATAGTGGAGATTCACGTGTAATTAGAATCTTATCATTATAGTGGTCCTAATATACAAATCTGCTTAATATACTAGTCCTTTACTAAGGTCGCACCTTCGTTTCATTTTTGCTAAGGACCTCTTTTCCGTCTATTGTTTATTTTGTGGGATAAATATATGAAATATATGATTTTAAGTTATGATCAGATCCAAGTAATAAGTAATATACAAATCAATTATATATTAAACAAGTACAAAAGCTACAACGTGTATTAAGACATTATTTTTCATATATGATGATTGTGGGACCCGTTCCCGAACTTTGTGCCACGCGGAAGGCCACGCGGATCGCACGTGACCTCACCGTAGGCCTTTGGGCCGTCCAAAGTTAGGGCCGAGCCCATCACTGATCCCAGACGGTCCGGCCAGTCAGACCCCAACCACGACAGCTGGGGGTTAGAAGCCACAAGGGTCTGCTATCTGGGAGCAGCGGCCCGCGACAGCTGGGGGTCAGAGGCCCCAAGGGTCTGCTATCTGGGAACAACGGCCCCTTATCTCAACAGTCGGAAGGGTCAGAAGCCTCAAGGGTCTTTAGACTGAATACAATAGAAAGCAACCCACGGCTCCAGACCCAAACAGAGCATTTAATGCGGTCCTGGGTAGGTGTGTGTACCATGGACAGGCCGTCCTGACAGATTGATGCCGTAGGAGGCGGCGAAAATCAGGCCACGGTAACACAGAAGAGATCACAGAAATCTCGGCCCGTGACGGTTAAAAAAGATCTTGAGGTGAAAGGTACTCATTTTTCCAGAGATAGAGAACCAGGCTGTTCACTATCTCAGGACTACATATATAGAAGCCGTGCATTCCCGAGAGGGACACGTACACACAACGAAACTGATATATATAAAACAGTCTGTGAACAAAAAGAAAACAGACAGAGATCCATAAAAAAAAGATAGATATTCATACTGAAATATTTTCCTTGCTACCCAACAAAAAGAAAAACCACTGACTTAAGCATCGGAGAGTCTTTGCAGGTAGCCACCCCTGCCCCTCTGATCTTACTTGGAGTTAAGAGAGCTTTGAGATAGCAAGGACACGTGGATAGTTGGAGAATATAGCGTTAGCAGTTCGAGACACGTGGACGGCTGGTGAGAAACTGCTCCAACAGTTTGGCGCCGTCTGTGGGAAAAGGTTGAGCATGGAAAAGAGAGTGAAAAACTCGCAACCACACCCTCCTTGAACAAAAAAGCCATACAATGTCCAATGGCACCTTCAAGAATGACAACCAGGAGCACCCGTCCTGATGCCGAAGGAAGCTCCCGAGAGGAACGACCAGATCTGGGGCAGAAGCTGGATCAGATGCTTGCCGCCCTGGCGGAAGCAAACAGAAAGGCAGAGATGGCCCACGAGGCCGTCCTGGGTCTAAGCGACGAGGTTGAAGAGGTACGCAGGGATAATGCTCGCCTCGAGGGTTTGCTGGCCAGTAAAGATAGGACCCAGCGGAGGGAAGATTTCGACGAAGAAGTCCAACAAGAGTTCGAAAGCCAACCGCGGGGAGAGGCTCCTGCCCCATCCGGGTCACGAATGCAGGGGGTACGGCAAAGTCAGTCAAGACCTTTTCAAACCAGGGGGGCAACGGGCGGAAGATACCATGAGAGCCCTGGGGGTACGCCCCCCGACTGGAAGCAAGAAATGATGGCAGAGTTGGGAAAGAGACTCGGCAACCATCATAGTCAGACCCCCGATGATCTGGCAGAACAAACCGTGCGAGGCATCAACGGACGGCCTTTGCTGACTGGATCCAGATGGAACCAAGGCCGAGAGACTTCACGACCCCGACCTTCAGGCCATTCGAGGGGAAAACTGACCCCCTCGATCACATATACCACTTCCAGCAGAAGATGGCTTTAGAGACCAGGGACGAGGCTGTAACTTGCAAAGTTTTCTCTACGACCCTTGT
>JXTB01000233.1:250964-295639 GCA_002914805.1 Parasponia andersonii | reverse complement strand
AAAGGGTCGTTTCAGACTTTTCGTCACCGGCGAAGATTACGGCCACCATTCGACCTCCAACCAGTCCCGTTGGATTCGTCTCGTCTCAAGGATCATCAAGGTATATATATCTCAACCTCATTTTGTCCGGATTGAAAGTTGCCATTTTTGGGCATTTTCAAGTTTATGGTTGTTGTTTTTTATCCAGCCGTTGGATTGTGTTTTTGAGTTCATTTTTGGAATATACTCGGAAAATGGAAAAATTTGATATATATATATATATATATTGTGTGGTTTGGTGATCGGCACGAAAATCGAGATCGGACGGTTAAGATTTTTTCTCGTTTTGCATGCCACCGGTCTGGTGAGGGCCCAGACCTGAATTGAACTAGTTATATATCTAACCTAGCTATTTTGGGTACTAGAAATTTAGCGAAGAGGTCCGTTTGTGGAATTGAAGCTCCGGTGAGAAGTTAGTTTTTCGCAAGAGGACGATTGAGGGCTTGGAATTGGTTCCCGACCCTCCGGATGATCGTCAACGATACCTTGATGATTCGATAGCGTGGTATTGCTATTCGAGCGAGGTAGGGACTCAATTTCCTCTATTTTATATCATTTTTTAAATAAAACTTAAATTTTGGTTTCTTGAATATCCGTGATGAGAAGTGGTTGTATGAGATATATATTGTATTGTTCTGGGAATTTTCTGAGTGCAGGTCATTTTGGGTATATTAAAAATAGGGCTGTTATGCTTCCCGATTTTCTATAAAAACCTAGTATGCTGATTTTACCGAAAAACTAGAGTACGATCATTTTTACACTTCAGTTCTGTATTGCACATGTCATATGATCATACATGAGCACCGTGTTAGCATCGTGGGTCTACAGTATGGCGCTGCATACCCCACCGTCGGTGAAAGTCCGTAAACTCGTGCGGGATCTTGTTACTTCTGATTACCTCCCCATTTGGCAGGTGTAGGTAATTCGGTTGCCCCTCCAGGTTTGGTAGGCGACACGCGGGTGTCCCCTCTGGATATGGACTTAGGTATCAGACAGGCTGTTAGGCATACTTTGTGCCATCATCCTGTGTTTCCACAGATGAGAGGATGAGAGCTCATGGGTATGGGTTGATTTGTGTCATGTGCATATGAATTGGATGGTTTTGATTACGCTGCTTTATATATATATGGATTTTCGGTTTGGATTATATATTTATATATGTATGTTTTGGACTAAACTAACCATGCACGAATTCCTATCACTAAAATGTTTTCGATCGAGGTAATTATTTTTCCTAATGGACATTTTATGATCACCCCCCTACCTTCCTCCTCCGGTGGTGTTCAGTGCGATCTTGGTGATCAAGAGGAATAAGAGGTCGTCTAGACTGCAGTTCATCTCTTGGTAATACTAGGAGTTTATTGTCGTAGTCTTTGGACTATTTGGGTTTTGTATTAGCATTGAACCAAGATTACTGCTTTCCATTTTGTCTGCGAACTTATGTATGCCATTCTGGTATTTGACTTTTTGGTGGATGATGATGATGCTTGGTTTTATATTTGATTTTGCGTTTTTAAATAATTATTCAGTCTATGTTTAATGGTATATACGAATTATGGGAGTGGTTTACGGGATGAAATTCTGACTATTTTATTTAAATGGACCATTTTTATAAAAACTAGAACTTTTGATACTTTTCAAATAAATCAAGGAATTTTCCACCTTTGTGAAATTCCCCTTCTACTACTAGCCCAAGTTTTGGGTCGTGACAGAAATTGTGGTATCAGAGTTTTGAGTTTAATTGCTCGGATGTATCGCCATTATACTAGACTGAAGTTATTTTATGACAAGTATGCATTATTATCTCACTAACAGCTTGGCATATTGTTTCAGACTTATAAGGATGCCTCCTAGAAGAGTTCCGAGGCACCAGTTGGGTACCGAACCTCCTCAACGTCCAGATTTCTCTCATCTGATCGAGGTAATGCAGCAGGAATTTGCCCAGATGAGCATCCTGGACTATCAGCCTCCAGCTCTGAGGGCACGTCAGCTGGATCAGTTAGACTGCCTTCAGCGATTCATGCACCTCCAGCTAGGGTAGTTTGACGAGAGACCAGACCCTCTCACGGCAATTGCTTGGTTGCGTGAAATGGAGAGGCATTTTTAGTCCCTTGGTGCTCCGGTAGAGTTTTGGGCAATCTTTGCCGTTACTCGTCTGTCTGGGAATGCCATTCGTTGGTGGGAGACTATGGAGCGGATGCAGGATATTGTGGGTCTTACTTGAGAAGGCTTTGAGCGGATTTTTGGGGCTCAGTATGCCAATAAGGATCAACAGGATCAGATTATAAATTAGTTTGAGACTTTGGTCCAAGGTAACAGAACGGTGAATGAGTACCTGATTAAGTTTCACTAAGCTGGCAAGTGTTGCCCTTGACCCAAGTACGAGTGAGAAATCCCGAGTTGTAAAGTTCAGGAGTCGTCTGAATCGGAACATTTTCAACAGGATTGGTAACCAAACTTTCCATACTCTTCCTGAGATTGCAGTGGCTGCCCAGCGGGCAGAGGCCATCGAAGAAAGTTTGGATTCCAGGAGGAACCAGCGGAGAGGAAATGACAGGAAAGCCACTAGAAGGAACCAGGGGCAGTGTCAGCCCAGGGTACTCCGAGCAGTGGGAGCTCGAACAGCAGTGGTTCTTTTAGGGGTAGCAGAGGTAGTCCTTATGGAGGATGTTTTGTTTGTGGCCAGTTGGGACACCGAAAGAAAGAGAGTCCTACTCGCCTGCAGAAATCTCATCTTTCTCAACCCTCAGGGGAGCCAGTCAGGTTCTATTCCTTATCAGAATACTCAAGCAAGGCTGCAACAGTCACAGGGTGCTTCGCAGACTTTTACTTTCCCTCAGCCTTATCAGTATCAGTACCGCCCTCAGGGTTACACTCAAAACTTTCAGACTCCTCAGGTCTTAGGGAGTCAGGGTGGGTGTGGATATGGCAGTAGTGGTCCATCCAGCAGCAGCCGACCTGGTCAGGGGAGAGGTAACAAAGGGAAAGGAAAGGTGAATGGTCAAGCCTATACTTTTATTGGAGTCGAAGACACTCAGGATCGCATGGGTCGAGGTGTTGTTGACGGTATGATCCTTATTTCATATTCTTGGGCACATATTTTGTTTGATACTGATGCATCCCATTCATTCATATCCTTGTTGTTTGCTCAACTATTGGGGTTGAAATTTTCTGATTTGGATTATGTATTGATGTTGGGTACACCTTTGGGAGGAATGGCTGATGTGTCTAGTGTGTGTAAGTCTTATCGGGTTGTGATTGTTGATAGGAAGCTTCTTGCTGATTTGATTGTGTTGCCGATGAGATAGTACGACGTAATACTCGGTATGGATTGGTTGTCGAAGTATCGAGCCATTGTAGACTGTCATAAGAAACGGGGTGACTCTTTTTCCTAGTGATGGATATTCTATTGTCTATCAGGCTGGGATGAGTCCGTTGAAGCCTAGTCCTGTTCTGAAAGCATGCTTGGGTAGAAGAAAGAAACTTGAGTATTACGAAAATTTGTTTGCCATGGATGGTAAGGTGAGGACAGACGATCAAGACCTATAGATTCTAGTGGTGTGTGAGTTTTCTGAGGTATTTCCTGAAGACTTACCGGGGTTACCACCTGATAGGGAGATCGAGTTCTGTATTGAGTTAGTTCCTGGAGTTCAGCCAGTTTCTATTCTAGCCTATCGCATGGCACCTGCTGAGATAGAAGAATTAAGAGAACAGTTGGACAATCTGCTTTCCAAGGGCTTTATTTACAGTAGCACTTCTCCTTGGGGTGCTCCTGTTTTGTTTGCGAAGAAAGCTGATAGTTCGTTGAGACTTTGTGTGGATTACCGGAAGTTGAACCAGTTGACAGTGAAGAACAAATATCCTTTGCCAAGGATAGATGAGTTGTTTGATCAACTCGGTGGTTCAAGATTCTTATCTAAGATCGATTTGAGATATGGTTATTATTAGTTGAAGATAAGGGAAGATGATATACATAAGATAGCATTTAGAACTCGATATGGTCATTTTGAGTTTCTGGTGTTGCCATTTGGTTTGACGAATGCCCCTGCAGCATTTATGGATCTCATGAATTGGGTTTTCATGCCATTTTTGGATCGTTTTACAGTTGTTTTATCGATGACATCCTAGTGTATTCCAAGACTCGAGAAGAGCATGCCAAACATCTGGGGATGGTACTTAAGACCCTGAGAGATCATCAGTTGTATGCCAAGAAATCGAAGTGTGACTTTGGGATGTCAGAAGTGAAGTTCTTGGGTCATGTGATTTTTCACAGAGGTATTTCAGTCGATCCCGCTAAGATCGAAGCTGTTCTAGAATAGGAAAGACTGAGAAATGTGACGGAGGTACGCAGTTTCCTTGGATTGGCAGGGTACTACCGTCGTTTTGTGCAAGATTTCTTGAGAATCGCTTTGCCTTTGATGAAGTTGATCAGGAAGGACGTTAAGTTTGTTTGGGATCATAAAAGTAAAGAAGCTTTTGTCAGGTTGAAGCAGAGTTCAACCACCGCACCTGCTCTTACGCCTTATGTGGTGTATATCGATGCTTCGAAGATGGGTTTGGGATGTGTCTTGATGCAAAATGATCGAGTTGTGGCTTATGCTTCTTATCAGTTGAAGCCACAAGAGAGAAACTATCCCACCCATGATTTGGAGCTTGCAGCAGTGATCTTTGCTTTGAAGATTTGGCGATGTTACTTGTATGGTGTGAAGTTCGACATATTCTCTGATCATAAGAGTTTGAAGTATCTCTTTACCCAGAAGGATTTGAACTTGAGATAGCGAAGATGGGTTGAGTATATGGAGGATTATGACTTCGACCTATAGTATCATCTGGGTAAGGTCAACGTTGTAGCTGATGCACTGAGTAGGAAGCCTTGTGGTGTACTAGCTGCACTAGTGTTCGAAGACTGAAAGAACTCAGTTCTGATTGGTGATTATAACTTGCAGTACTTCGAGAATAAAGGGGTTGCTTGCCTGAGCAACATTGTGATTTCACCATCTCTTCTCCAGACTATCCAGTAGAGTCAGTGGCAAGACAAGAAGTTGAGGACAACCTGGAATCAACTTCAGAATGGTGAACAGTTAGACAGTTGGAGCACTAATAGAGAAGGGTTCTTGCTTTTCAATGGGAAGTTGGCTGTACCTGATCACCCTAATCTTCGAGAAACCATTCTAACAGAGGCTCACAAATCAAGGTTCGTAGTAGATCCGGGTAATACTAAGATATACCGAGACTTGAAACGGCAGTATTGGTGGAAAGGAATGAAGAAGGATGTAGCTACTTTTGTGGCTAAGTGTTTGACTTGTCAGCGAGTCAAGGCTGAACACCAAAGACCAGTTGGATTACTTCAGCCGTTGCTAATTTTGGAGTGGAAGTGGGACAAGATCACGATGAACTTCGTGACCAGTTTGCCGAGGACCTTGAGAAAGAACGACGTAGTTTGGGTGATAGTCGATCGGTTGACGAAGAGTGCTCATTTTATACCGATCCGGATTGACTACTCTCTCACTAAGCTCAGTAAACTATATGTGGAGAACATCATACGCTTGCATAGTGTGCCTCTAAGCATAGTTTCTAATAGAGATCCAAGATTTACTTCCAAGTTTTGGAGAACCTTTCAGAAAGTGTTTGGTACGCAGTTGGATATCAATACAGCTCACTATCCTGAGACAGACGGCCAGTCTGAAAGGACGATTCAAATTCTTGAGGATATGCTACGTTATTGCATACTGGACTTTGGTAGAAATTGGGATGACCTTCTTCCTTTAGTGGAATTTGCTTACAATAACAGTTACCAAACTAGCGTGGGTGTGGCTCTATATGAAGTGCTATATGGGAGGCCGTGTAGATCGCCTTTGTGTTGGGCAGAACCAAAAGAGCATGTTACTCTCGGACCTGAGTTGATTGAAGAGACTACTGAGAAGATCAAGGGTATCCAAGAGACGCTTAAAGAGATTCAGAGTCATCAAAAGAGTTATGCTGACCCGAAGAGGTTGAGGTAGAGTTCGATACTGGTGATTCCGTATTCTTGAAAGTGACTCCAAGGCGTGGTGTGACAATATTTGGGGTGAAGAGTAAGCTTGCTCCAAGGTATATTGGTCCCTTTGAGATCACTGAGAGAATTGAACCAGTGGTGTATCACTTGAATCTACCTACACAGTTGGGTCACGTGCATAATGTGTTTCACGTGTCGATGTTGAGGAAGTACACGCCGGACTCATCTCATGTTATCCAGTACTTGATGTACCGATCTAAGAAGATGTATCCTATGAAGAGCAGCTTGTTCGCATGCTGGCTAGAGAGTTGAAAATGCTTCGCAACAGAGAGATTCTACTTGTCAAGATACTTTGGGAACATCACAAAGAAGACGAGGCTACTTGGGAACTCGAAACGGAGATGTACGAGAAGTACCCTCATTTGTTTAACTTTCAGTTAGAAGTTGTATTGTGATGCAAACTTGACTTGTATTCTGAATTTCGGGATGAAATTTAGATAAAGAAAGGAGAATGTAAAAACCCAGTTTTTACAAGGACATAGTGGTCATTTGACCAAATTTTTAAAAAAATATATATATCTTTCTCTCTCTCCCTCTCGTCTCCCCCCCGATCCCTTCTCTCTCTCCCTCGTCTCTCTCGGCCAAAGGAAGCCGCACCGCCGCCTAAGCACTGTCTGGCCGAGCAGACCACTGGCGGAGCTCCCCCAGGCCGCCACGAACCAGTGCCAGCTAGCTGCAGGGCGCCAGAGCTGCTCATCGTCGCCGGAGAAGAAAAAAGGCCATTCAGACTTTTCGTCACCGGCGAAGATTTCGGCCACCATTCGACCTCCAACCAGTCCTGTTGGATTCATCTCGTCTCAAGGATCATCAAGGTATATATATCTCAACCCTATTTTGTCCGGATTGAAAGTTGCCATTTTTAGGCATTTTGAGTTTATGGTTGTTGTTTTTTATCCGGCCGTTGGATTGTGTTTTTGAGTTCATTTTTGGAATGTACTCAGAAAATAGAGAAATTTGATATATATATATATATATTGTGTGGTTTGGTGATCAGCACGAAAATCGAGATCAGACGGTCGAGATTTTGCCTCGTTTTGCATGCCACAGGTCTGGTGTGGGCCCAGACTCGAATTGGACAAGTTATATGTCTAACCTAGCTATT
The DNA here is from genome assembly GCA_002914805.1 of Parasponia andersonii. NCBI lineage: Eukaryota > Viridiplantae > Streptophyta > Magnoliopsida > Rosales > Cannabaceae > Trema > Trema andersonii. Next base: position 288,443 of record JXTB01000233.1, on the reverse strand, counting down.
TTGGGTGCTAGGAATTCAGCGAAGAGTTCTGTTTGTAGAATTGAAGCTCTGGTGAGAAGTTGGTTTTTCGCAAGAGGACGATCGAGGAATTAGAATTGGTTCCCGACCCTCTGGGCGATCGTCAACGACATCTTAAGGATTCGATAGCATGGTATTACTATTCGAGCGAGGTATGGACTCAATTACTTCTATTTTATATCGTTTTTTAAATAAAACTTATTTTCTGCAACATATGAGAACAAATGTGATATTTGGTGTGATGGGAATTGGTTGTATGAGATATATACTATATTGCTCTGGGAATTTTCTGAGTGCAGGTTATTTTTGGTATATTTAAAATAGGGTCGTTAGACTGCCCGTTTTTCTATAAAAACCTAGTATGCTGATTTTACCGAAAAACCAAAGCACGATTATTTTCACACTTCAGTTCCATATTGCACGTGTCATAGGATCATACATGAGCACCGTGTTAGTATCGTGGGTCTACAGTGTGGCGTGCGTGCCCCACTGTCGGTGAAAGTCCGTAAACTCGCGCAGGGTCTTGTTACTTCTGATTACCTCCCCATTTGGTAGGTGTAGGCAATTCGGTTGCCTCTCCAGGTTTAGTAGGCGACACGCGGGTATCCCCTCTGGATATGGGCTTAGGTATCAGGCAGGCTGTTAGGCATACTTAGTGCCATCATCCTGGGTTTTCATAGATGAGAGGATGAGAGCTCATAGGTATGGGTTGATTTGTGTCATGTGCATATGAATTGGATGGTTTTGATTACACTGCTTTATATATATATATATATATATGGATTTCCAGTTTAGATTATATATATATATATATATATATATATATGTATGTTTTGGACTAAACTAACCATGCAGGAATTCCCCATCACTAAAATATTTTCGATCGAGGTAATTATTTTTCCTACTGGGCATTTTATGCTCACCCCCCTACCTTCCTCCTCAGATGGTGTCTAGTGCGATCTTAGTGATCAAGAAGAATAAGAGATCATCTAGACTGCAATTCGTCTCTTGGTAATGCTAGGAGTTTGTTGTCGTAGTCTTTGAACTATTTGGGTTTTGTATTAGCATTGAACTAAGATTACTGCTTTCTATTTTGTTTGCGAACTTATGTATGTCATTCTGGTATTTGACTTTTTGGTGGATGATGATGATGCTTAGTTTTATATTTGATTTTGCGTTTTTAAATAATTATTCAGTCTCTGTTTAATGGTGTATACGAACTGTAGGAGTGATTCACATGATAGAATTCTGATTATTTTATTTAAATTAACCGTTTTTATAAAAATTAAAACTTTTGATACTTTTCAAATAAATGACTAGCTCAAATTTTGGGTCGTGACACCCAGTGTTCTTAGCATCATGATTGCTCTTTAACATTTTTCAAACTTGAATGCGATGTGATTTTGTAAGTGGCTATTACAAATAAGCGGGTAAAAATTCAATATAATGTCATTCAATCAAGTCATTTTTATTTTTTTATTTTTATAGATGATCAACACATGTAAGATTACTTTCCTTTTAAAAAAAAAAAAGTACGATCACTTTATATATAAAACACTGTTGATTACGTATCTGTGACATGGATACACTACTAGTAGAAAAGAAGTTTTTTTTTTCCCAGAATTTGATGAAAAAAAAAATTGAATTCCTCAGGCATGTAATTGTTAGTGGTTTTGCAATATTAAGTATGCAATTGCAATTTTCGCTTGAGAATTAAAATCTTAAGAAGATAATCTTGAATATTTCAAAACGTGATAACAAATTAATAGAAAAATTAAAAAAAAAAACTATCAAATGGATGTTTAGTTATGGGTCCCTACTTTGTTACATTTTATTTATGATTAGGAATAGGCGTATTTTATTTTGGGGTTATTCAAAACATGAACTAGCTCCTTTCAACCAAAAAAAGAGAAGAAGAAGAAGAACATGAACTAGCAATGTAATAGATTCATTATTTATTCTTTTAGTAAATATAAATGATAGGGAAATATTTCCTTCAAAAAAATGATAGGGAAATAATTTTTTTGAATGAAAAACAATAAAGATCCATCTTTATTTAAAAAATAAATAAAAGTTTTGTTAGATGTAATATATTGCTCCAAAATATTTTTTCATTTTCTTTTTTAAAAATGTTAAATATCGTCGCTAGTCATTATCAATGTTGAGTTTTCAACTGTAGAAAGTTGTTATATATGTATAACTACGTACATGGATCATTGTGTAATAAACTCTAAATTACAGATTTAGCATTGTTGGTGTAATTCTTACCGGCTGTTCACGTGTCTATGAATTACTGACATTGTATCTACCAACTGTCTACGTATCCTTGCTATCCCAGAGTGCTTTTGACTTCGGGTCAGGTCTGAGAGGCGAGGGTGGCCACCTGCAAAGATTCTCCGATACTTAAGTCAGTTGTAATCTTGAAACTGGGAGCTTTTCGGGCTCTCAATCCCAAGATCGAGTACTTTTTTTCATCATGACTTACTCCATAAATTATTGGCCGTAGTTACTGTGATTTCCCTTATATCGTCATAACCTGCTTTCCACTGTCCCCTATGACTCGAGCTTGTCGGGGGTGAGACTTTGACAAACTACCGTTCTGTCATGACGGTTTGCCCAATGTGCGCACCTATCCAGGATCGCATTAAATAATTTGTCTGGGTCTGAAGCAGTGCGTTGCCTCCCATAGTAATCTGACAGAAGACCTTCAAGACTCTTAACCCCCAGCTGTCGAGATAAGAATTGGACTGAGCCGAACTGTCAAGGGTTTAGGATGGATTCAGCCCTGGTCTCGGACAGCCCCTGGGCCCATGCGGTATTACGTGCGACTCGTGTGGCTTTTAAACGGTTATTCTGGACACGTGTCGGACGGCATGCCCCCCTTATGACCTGTTCTGCCACTTAATCGTCTACGTGGTACATGATCTAGGAACGACCCCATAAGCATATATATATATATTTATATAAATTTGTATTTGATTGAAAAATTAATAATAATACACAATATCTCTCTCTCGGTTGCAAAATATGCGAAAGTCTTTGACTATGTATCCGTGACGCTCAAACCATTACCATAGTAAAGACGGTAGTTAGTGCAAGCTAGCAGATAGGTTACCCTCCGAACGGGGAACCTGATGGATTTTTGACTTTAATCATATTAGATCGGTTCAGTTGTCAATAGTGAATTGATGGGAGACGAGTCCATAGTTACAAGAGTACAATCGTATCCCATATATATATATATATAAAATATATTTTGAATGAAGTAATCCATGAATAAAACCCACACAGGCATATATATTATATACAAGTATAGTAAATGAGTACAAGGTGAAAACATATTTCAAACATTACTAAATATATACGAAAAAATACTAAACTTTACTAGTCATAGTTTAATAAATAATTGTTCGTACAATTGCCATTGTTCACTTTTCACTGTGATCAGAATACAACGGGAAGACCCAATTGACAGTCACACAGTACACATCCTCAGCATCATCAATGCATGCCAACGATCTAACACGTACGTTTTTAGCTGGCAACTGGGCTACGTAACCCATTCACGATTATACCGGGGTTTCCAGTGCTTTTAATTACCACTCAGATTAATTTGGAGAACTGATAATCTTGTATCTATTAATCCTCTGCATGTTTCAATTATTCTAAGTCTCAAAATTATGCTACGTCTCACGTGTTTAAAAATCAAATCAAGCTGAGGACTACTGCTATAGGTCATTACTGGTGATAGTGATACGTGATCAGTATTCTATATTTTTAATTAGGAACTTTACCAATTGGTCAAAACCGAAACATCGTACGCATGCATTATGTGGCACATAACCTTTTATAAGATAAAAAGTGAGAGCATAGTGCTACATATAAGAAACAAAGAAAAAAAATATAATTCGACTTTAAATGACATCAATCTATTTGTTGTATTTAATGTATGTCTCTCTATGCTACATTATATTTTCTCACTATATTTAGCATTTTCTCACTAAGAAGAAGTCACCAAATTGATAATTTTATACATAACAAAATTTTAAATTTTTTTGACTAAGAGTGACATATATAGTCACAACTAAAAATTTGTTGTGAAAAAAAATAGTGTTTAATCGCAAAATTGTGACTAGAACTTAATAAAGACATTCTTTTAGTCACGTAAAACAAATTTTGTTGTGACTAAAAAACAAATTTGTAGTGTCTAAAGCGAAATCAACTGGTCTTCACACTGTTACATTTCAATAATTTTGATGTGGTGAATCAGAAATATTAAGTTGAATGCAACACCAATAATGATAAACAATATTTACTTTTCTTTAAAACATAGGCTAATTACTTGAGGCAACAAGATCGGCCTGGACGCTCATTTAACCCTACATTTACTACTCACAACTGTCCCCTACCGGCTACCGCTCTTTTTGGCTATAAAAGGCGATCGAATCCCAGCGGTCCTTCAGGTCACATAGACTCAAAACGAGTGGAAACGAAAGAGGGAAGAGAGAGAAGAGAGAGATCAAGATTGCTAGATAGCCAGAGAGATATGGCGAAGTGGTGCGTTGTGTTGGTTCTTGCTCTTGTTGTGGTTCACGCCACAGCCAGAAATGTGCCTGCGCCAAAAGACGCCGGACTCAATGACCAAAAGAACTTCCTCACATATGGCGGAGTCGGCGGTTACTCCGGTGTTGGCAACAACGGCCTGCCCTTTGGTGGACTTGGCGGCGCCATTGGCGGAGGTGGTGGTGGGCTAGGAGGTGGCCTTGGTGGAGGCATTGGACTTGGTGGAGGCGGTGGACTTGGTGGCATTGGAGGACTAGGCGGCGGCGGTGGTCTTGGCGGTGGTGCTGGCGCTGGCACTGGTATTGGTCCTGGCGGGGTTGTTCCTTTCCCTTGAAGTGAAAGAAAGAAAACCAGTATGGGATATGCATGTGTTCTTTTTGTTATTGGCTAGCCAGCTAGTTAAAGTTAAGTAGAGTTATATGTAAGTGTTCATGAGTGTTTGAAAGTGAGAAAGTCGTAACTTATGTGAGAGTTTTTTTTCTAATTTATTTGCTAAAGGTTTATGTAAGAGAGTTTAATTTTCAGTTTGTTTGTCTAGGTTTCCCTACAAATATTAAAGAAAATAAACAGAAATCTTCGTTCGTGTCGTACGTGGTTGTTCGAATTCGCAGTTTCCTTTCTTTTTTTCGTGCTAATTTTGTCCATTTATAAGGTGCATCTCAACTACATTAAACATCTCATATATAAGGTGCATCTCAACTACATTAAACATCCCTATAGTAAGGTATTTTTTTTAAACCTATATTTATATAGATATTATTTTTTCTAAGTAAAATTTATTACATTCATTTTTTTCACAGTAAAAAATTAAAAAGATATATTAAATAAGGTATATTTATTTTTTTTATAAATCGATCTAACAGTCGAAAAAAAAAACCAATAAATTAAAAAAAAATATTATGAGAACCTATATATATGTATATATAACTATTTACTTTTTCGTTTGTCGGATTTTTAAATACTATGTTTGTTTAAGCTGTGTATGGATCATGCTAAGCAAGACTGTTCTTTTGTCTAGCTAGCCGAATAATATCAGGATATATCCTTATTCCATCCAAAGACCATATAAGAGCAATCTTTTTAGGCCGAAAAAATAAAATAAATAAATAAATAAAAATTTAGCTAGCTGGCTTGCCTGGTGGCAAACTACTTTTTGTACTTATCCCTTTTGGGCTTGCTCGGTTAGTTAATTAATTTAAATGTAGCCCTCCGGATTATTAAACTGAGTTAATAAATCTCATCATGTATATTGTTTAAAAAAGTAAGTTTGGACACATCGTATTTAGGTATATGTTATATACAAAACTATATATATATATATATATATATATATATATATANTATTTTTTTTTTAGCCGTTGGATCACTATTAGATGATGATTCAATGACAATAATGAAATGTATAAAAAGACGTGCATCATTAATAGCTCTTTCTCTTTTTTATTGTGCATACTAAATTTTCATTAGCCAAATTGATACCTATGTATAGATAAAAAAAAAAAATACCTACTAGATCGGTGCCCATATATATATATATATATATATATGCACATATATAGTTTAGAGGATTCTCTGTATAAATATGTATCCATTATGATCATGACGGTCTAATATTATTAATGAGTCTTAAAACTAAGCTTTTTAGGCCTATATACAAAGCGTGTGACTTACAAACACGTAAAGTTGCTTCGAATTGTTGAATAAGGATGAGCGGTATATTAATGGACATATATTTTCTCTGTACCAACTTTTTCTACGGAAAAAAAATAAAAATTAAAAATTAAAAAGTACCTAAGATGTCATGTATATGTGCACTTGAAACGTCTAAAACTCATTGAGCGTATTTTATAATTAATATTGTACTTTATTGGCTCTCAATAAATATTGACCGCTAGCTAGTTAATTTTCCAACGTCTTCACTTGGGATAAATTTCAGATATTGTATGGCGTAGTCCCTCTTCGCAAGTAACAAGCTATGAAAACTGAGCAATATTATTGAAGATCACCAACCCACAACACCAAACCTCTATTTAATTACACGAATAAAAACACGTTTTGATTTCTTTAAAAGAAGTGTTAACCAGCACTTAAGAACTATAAATTCAAATTAGCCTGACGTGAAAACAAGCTAATGTCGTGCAAATTAGCCATTTATATGTAGTGCTAGCTAGACGCATTTTGTAAGTAAATATGCTCATTCTAAGGGTCTCAAACTCTCACTGTTAGTACATTAAATGCATGGATATATACAAGAGATTAAAATATCCAAAAACATACTACACACGGTATTTTATATTATGCATCATAAAACTTCATGATTTTGTCTATGTATCTGTATAATTAGTAGCTGACAATTTTGTGAGTCTTATAAATGCAAAAACCTTTTATAAAAAAAAGAAGGAAGAAGAAGAAGAAGACTAAGCACGAAAAGTGACATATGGGGTTTAAATGCGTCTGGTGAATTAATGCATTAATGGGGTGCCCCGGTGTTAGCATGGATAGTTGCAGACAGTTGTCCACTTTAGTGTCAGGACTTTACACAGCAGCGGTAGCTAGCTCAATTGAATGAATGAGTTGATGATCAGCAACTACTCTTTTTCTCGCCTAACTGCAGGTAAATTTCAGGCAACAACCAACTTGTCTTGTTTTTACTAGCATATGTATTCTAAAGTTCATATTGCTAGGCCATTAGGTTTTCGATAAATACTAATTAGAAAGGGCTTGGGATGCAGTCCTTACTACTGTAGAAAATGTATTCCATATCACTTATAGGGCGACGTGATAGAAAAATTATATCACTCTATAAGTGACGTGAACATAGGTGACATAGTAGCCCAACGTGATACCGTGTCATTTTAAAAGCGATATAATATGCTGACCTATTATATCGTTTGTATAAAATGTGACTTAATAAGCCAAAATATTTGACAAATTTTTAATTATTAGAGTCATATCACATCATTTTTGGAAGGATACTACATCACTCATCCATAAAGCGGCGTGGTATGTACTATATACCAAGTTGTTTTTCTAGGAAACAACATATATAATAGGTGTCGTCTTCCTATGTACCATATACCAAGTTGCTTTTCTAGGAAACAACATATATAATAGGTGTCGTCTTCCTCCCTGCATGCTCAGCTAATGTAGGTCATAACATCTTAAAAAATCTTGAGTACTTCATGAGTTTTTTTATAGATCAGACCACTGATATGCTTCATACTAACTTTACGAGTCAAACTCCAATTTTTTGACTTCATGATCCCTTACTCAAACCCTTATGGTATCACTTTGTTCCTCTCTTACCTTCCTTTTCTTGCCCTAATATTGTCGATGATAATTAAAAACCTCAAGAATTTATACCTGAAAGATCAGAAAGGACTGTTACAGAAATTTTATAAACCTAAAAATAGAAGAAACTAAAAAAAGAGAGAGAGAGAGAGATACATGAAATTCGAAATGAGTTGAGTTTGAATAAGAGGGTATTAAAAATTTGGGGTCTATTCTATTTAGGATTGAGAGACAATTTAGTGAGATTAATGATTTTGAATAGACGGTCGTGATGGATTATTTTTTGTAGATACGGATCGATGACATGGCTAATATAAATCCGGTCTCTATCACGTCACTTTTATAGAAAGTAACGTGGTATTAAATAAAATAATATACTACGCCACTTTTTGTAGAAACAATACGGTACGTAGCCCAACTATATTTCTTGTTACATAAGTAATGTGGTAGGACTTGTAATCACATCGCTTTCTTTGAAAAATGTCATGGTTCAAAGACGTCGTTGGTCCGGTAGTGCCTTTCTTTAGACAAAATTAGAGGAAGGAAAACCAGTGGAAGTAAAACTTGGTCTAAATTAATGTAACTAAACACAAATGCATAAGTGTTGCTACTTTATTAGCTAAAGATATTACGTTAATCAATTTTCTAGTATCTTAATTACATTTATGATGTTTTTTGGTCAGTTAATCCAATAATTGTGCATAAATACATAATTTTCTGGCAAAATTTTGTGCAACTCATTATTATGTGTGATTATTTTTTTTATGAAATGGCCGGTACCAGCCCGAAAAGAGCTATACTTTCTAACTCGATCTAGACATTAGAGACAATACATACATTTATGATTTGGTTAGGGATTTTTCTTCTTCTTTTTTTTTTTTTGGTTAAAAAAAATGACATGTAACATATAGTCGAAGATCGTGCAGGTCCTTGAAAATGTTTTGGCCGCATGTTACCACAAGAAGTGAGTTTTTTTTTTTTCTTTTTCGTCGTGGGACAAGTTCTGCGAACCACATATATATAGCAATAATACGTGGTTATGTTTGTAAAACCCTTAAATTTTCTAAGGGTATTATGGTCTTTTGATCATTCAAAAAATAAATTAAATTAAATTAAAAAATCAAATTTGGGTTAATTTGAAACAATTTTCAAAAATGAGGATCAAACAACAATTTTGAGTTCTTAAGTGTAGAAAAAATTGAAAACTAGATACTTATATGTAATTTTTTTAAAAATTGCACAGCTCATTTAAGTGCAAATATGTGGACTGGTCATCTCCCCCTTAACTCACCTTTTCTCTCTCGCGATTTCTCGACCGAAACACCAATTTTATAGTGAGCCTTCGATGAGACACTTCTCGGCGTCGTCTAGCGCCACCACTGCCAGCGGTCGACAGTAGGAGGCCAGACGAACCTTGTGTTGTCGTCCCCGCTGCCTGACAACGTCCTGTTCTCTGCCAGTGATGCATAGAAGCCGCGAGCTATTTTTCGATACCGACACCGATTCTAGTGACGTTTCACCGTGAAAATGGATAGGTTTGATTCGTCTCGTCACGATCTTCAATGTGGTATATATATCTTGACTCAATATTGTCCGAATTGAATTTTGCTATTTTTGTCAAATTTAAGCTATTTTAATTTTATATTTAAATTTTTCAATTCGACCGTTAGATCGTAAAATAAATCTCATATTTGTGATGTACTTGTGAAAACAAAAATTTTGATATATATATATATATGTATATATTGATTATATTTGGTGACAGGCACGAAAATCTAAATCTAATGGCTTAGATTGCCTCGATTTGTATGTCGTAAGCTCAGATTCGGATCGAGCCCAAATCGGTCGAATTATATGTCTAACCTAGTATTTTTGGGTACTCTAAATTCAGTAGTGAAGTCTGTTTCACGATCTGAAGTTCCGATTGAGGATCAAGTTTTCAAACCTATTGATCGAAAGATTCAAAAATGACACTCGACCCTCAAACGATGTCTGACCCTCCAAACGACACCAAACTTTCTCCATAGCACTATAATACTATTTGGACACTCGATTGAGGTAGGGATTTGATTACTTGATCTTTAAACTGGTTTAATTTATTTTTCACATATTTTCGATAAATATGAAATTTCATAAAATTATTTGTAAAAACTGTGATTTATATGTGTTTTGATCTGATTTGAGATATAAACTGCTTAAGAGGTATATCATACCAATTAGCGTGTTATATATACTATTTGAACCATTTTTTGCAGGAAATTAAATTTTTGGGTTTTGATCAAAAATGGCTGTTATAATGCCAAAATTTTTAGAAAATCCCAAATGATTTGAGAACTTAGTTTTGAGGACTAAAAATAGTTTGAATAAAGAATACTGCATGGTTATTTTGAGATTTTGTGGAAATGGTGCATATCCTTATTTTGTCACTCATATCCTTATTTTGTCACTCATATAGCATTTGTATGCATTCATACACTTATCTGGCCGTCGGACTTAAGATGCCCCACGTTGGGTGATCAGACTTACAACACCTCTTTAGGTGGCAGGGACTTACGGGTGATCCATTAGGACACTTCGAACATCATGATTGCATGCATGGTTATATGTTGGCTTGAATAGATATGTACTAAATATATATGTATTAGTTTTGATGGATGTTTTACAATAGTTTGGAATGTTTGAACTATTGGACTATGATTTCCACTTAAGTTTGGTGAACTGTTTTGAATGGAATACTAACCATGCAGGACCTTCAATGTGAATATATTTTTTTACACATAAAAACTTGTAATCGAATCTCTATTGAGCATTCACGTGCCTATCCCTCTATTTTCTCCCACTTTCAGGTTATTTTGGGGAGATTATGTTGATAGCTTAACAAGCTTATTTAGTATATGTATGTCGTTTTTCACATCTTTATTAGTTGGATTCTATTCTATATTATTCGTTCTATTTTGTGTCAAATTTATTTAGCTAATTGTAGTGTATTTATTAAGTAGATAAATGAAGATAAATTTTACTCTTAAAATGAGTACTTAAAAATACAAATGATTTTATGTAAATTATTTGAACATTGGACTTAAAATTTAATTAGAATCGTTTTTCTATAATTTATAAATTTACAAATATTTCTAAACTAATTAATCAGATTTCCCTTTAAACTTTTTAAAAAAGATTTTCTTTGAAAAATTAAAACAAATAAAAAGTTTCTTAATTGTGAAATTCGCTTACTTCTGAAAACTAAAATCTAAAATTTCAAATACTCGATTTCTTGAAATTTTGGAAAAACTACTATTTGCTACTATTTCAATATAAATTTATTAATAATCACAGCTTATTTCTAGTTGAGACAATATTAGTCACATATATATATATATATATATATATCCTGCATTAATTTGCACAAGCGGTTGGTAGGGCATGACTTGCAGAGGTTGAATTTAGAAGTTTAATCCACGTCCACATATGGCATTGATACTAATTTAGAACTTTTTAGGTTTGTTGGACCCCAGCACGTTATTGACAAACAAAATTATATACGTACATTTAAGGCATATGCACATATCGAGTAAGTATATATGAACTAACCAAAATTCCCAGCCGATACTAGTACTCGGTACCTTGTCTGAGTAAATTAATAATTATTAGTATCAATATTTAAAAAAAAAAAATTGAGGTCTTTCATAATTTCTAATTGCCTCTAGCATTATTCTCAAATTTGTATCCCAAGTATCATTAACCATAACACTAGAATAATTTTTATGTTTTGTATACACTTATTATAAGAAACATGTGCTTGTTTTTGTACATGTATGTTAGTCAATTTCCAAATTATGCTTGATTCCTAAAAACAAGTTATATATATATATATATATATTGCCAATTTAATAGGTATTTTTATTTTAAGATTTTGGATCACCATCGGTGATCCAATAATTATAATGAAGTGCACGAAAAGACGAGCATCATTAATATTCTTTCTCTTTTTAACTTTTTACAATAATAAAAAAATGTACATACTAAATTTTCATTGGTCAAATTGATACCTAGATAAAAAAAAAATATTTACTCGGTGTCCTATATATATATATATATATATGGCACCAATCCAGTAGGTATTTTTTTTTTACCTATGCATAGGTATCAATTTGGCCAATGAAAATTTAGCATATATATTTTTTTATTGTAAAAAGTAAGAGAGAGAAAAAATATTAATGATGCACGTCTTTTCATGCACTTCATTATAGCTATTAGATCACTATTAGATGGCGATCCAACGGCTAAAAAAAAAATACCTACCCATAAGTAAAGAAAAAAAATACCTATTAGATTGGCAACCATATATATATATATATATATATATATAGACCAGGTATCGTTTATCGTCGAATAATAGCAATGAAAATATTTTGTCTTCATTTCCTGAAAATATTGTCGTTTTTCATTTACACGGCAATTCCTTTAATCTTCGGATTTGGGTGCCAGTGCATTTGCTTGGCCATTTAATAATCCACGTACGACAATGTCGCTATGCGAAGACGTAAGAGGCAGCGGCACAATTTAACTAGGAGTTTATGCTGATCCTAGTGGTGTTAAAAACAAGAACAACTGAAAGTCCGATAAATATTCTTATAGTCGTTTTTCCAATTTAACTAGGAGTTTATGCTGATCTTAGTGGTGTTAAAAACAAGAACAACTGAAAGTCTGATAAATATTCTTATAGTCGTTTTTCTTTTTAACTTTTACTGTCATTATTCTTTTTACTACGGTGTCTCTTTTTTTTTTTTTTTTGGGGGAGAGCATTTTATAACATGTATTTAGACTATTTTTTCAATTTATAATAACTTACCTTTTGGCTATTATTTTAAAATTTTAAACTTGTAACAAATGTATATTATCTCAGGGTCAAATACTAATTTTGACAATTGAATCTACCAAAATTTCATTTTAAATTCTAAACATACATTTTAAAAAATTAATTCAAGTTTAAAGCATATATGAAATTATTAACTATTGAATTTAGCAAAATTCCATTTTAATTTTAAAAAGTAATTCAAGTTTAAAGCTTACTTGAAATAATCGACTTAATTAATTAGTATATATTTAAAATTATAAGTTTTTGTATTTTTTTAATATTAATTTTTTAATTTGTTAATTTAGTTATTAATTTCATTTATTTTTAGATATAAATGTATAAATTTTAAAAGAATATTTTCGAAATACTAATGCTGAATATCCTACTTTTTTAATACAATGTATGTGTCATGTGTTAATATATAATTAGAATTGACGATTAGTAATAAATTTCAATTCATTAATTAAAAAATGATAACTAATTTTTCACACCAAGCGTTGAATTAAAAAATAGTAAATATGATCCCTAGCATTATCCTTTATATAAACTAAATGGTCAAAATTAGTGCTCGATTAAAAAATGATATTTCTTTGTTATGATTTTAAATTTGAAAAAAAAATATTGATAATACTCAAAACTAAATATATAAACTCAACAAACAGTCAAAATACAAGACATAAATTATAATTATCCCTTATTATTCCTTCTTTTTTTTTCACAATTGCTAAGTTTTCCTTCTTCTTTGTAATGACAAAAGAGAATTATTGATGTCATCTTGCTTTTCTTCCGTTTCATCATACGTCGGGGACACTAGTGGAACTGATGCATATTGTTAATCGTTTTTTAGTTGTGTTAATTGTTCAATCTTTAACAATCGTTTTTCACTATTTTAGTCGTTTGTTTCAATTTTCATTGACCATGTCGTTCCCGAACTTAAGTGGAATAGACCTGACTAAAAGCAATTTGGGTCAAAATAATTTTGTGATGACTCATTTTCGATAGACTATTTTATGATTGCTCATACAAGGTTAGCTTTATTTTGACATAGTAATACTATAATTACGTGTCAATTTATTACGATTCTAAATAATAAATTGAATCTCACTAAAAATATAATCATAATTAGTCATTGGGGCATCACATAGTGCCACATGCATTACTCACTTTGACATCTTTGGTGATTGTCACAGCTTTTATGACTATTGGCCATAAATATTATGGTCGTGCATAAAATGTCATAGAAAAGGATAAATAAGATCACAAAATTTTAAGAAATTTTTAGAAATGTGACCAAATTTTAGGTCAAATTTTAATAAATATCCTTTTGTCAAATATTATAGCAAAATATCTATAAAATTTTTAAAATGAATATTTATTTAATCAAATTTAAAACATTCGTCGTTTACCTAAACCTAAATTTCTCAAATTTTAACTCGCTCCAAATCCCTTTTGAGATGTTTTAGAATGGGCTTCTTAGAAAAGTCCATGCCAGAAGTCCACGAAATTGAATAATTCGGATGGCGTCTCCCTGACTTGATAATCGCCTCCCTGGCCAGCTCTATAAGCGGACCGTGCTGAATTTTTTGAAAAATTATTAACTCATTTTAATTAAAAAAATCAATTTCTACAAATTTATTTAGCAAACTACTACTTTTAAACAATTTTAAAATACCAATTTTAAAGAACCATTTTAAAACAAATTTAGATTAAGCTACTTTTTCTTTAAAATTATTATTTATGATATTCGAGGTAAACAATTAATTATTTAGGATAACTAATTCAGTTACTTGAAGTTCAGTTACTTTAAATAACTTAACTATTTAACTCAAGTACCTCGTGAATAGGTAAAAAGTGATAAGTCTTTTAAAAAATTTGTCACTTCAAATAACTTAACTATTTAACTCAAGTATTTCATCAACAGGTAAAAAGTGGTAAGCTTTTTAAAAAATTTTGAAAGTGTCATTTCTCAATAAAATTCAGAATTTCTCAAGAAATTTGAAATTCGGAATTTTTCAATTTCTTTTGAAGATTTAACATTTAAATTAAAATTTCTCCATTTTAAAATGGGGAAATGGACCTGACTAATAGTGATTGGGGTAAAATGAATTCTGGATATAAATTTTGAATAATGGTATTAGATGCATAGAGTACTTTTGCAATTTTTTTCTAAAAAAAAATTCTACCAAATTAAAACCTTTTTTTTTTCAAAACTACTATGCACGAAAAAAAAAAAGCCTAACTTACTTACAATTGTCACAATATTACGGATGATTAATATACTAGTTTCCGGTAGTTAGTCCAAAAAATTCGTAAATTTATGGTCTAAAATATAGTGACTACCTGTCGCTGATAATTTTGGAAACTAACAGGGCTTCTTAGCCAAATGGCTGAATTTCAGGTTCTTATTAAAAAACATGGCCTTTTTCAAATGTTACTAGAAAATAGCTGAATTTATTAAAAAAAAAAGGCTAAAATATTTAGAAAAGTATCATTTTAAAAAATAATAACTAGTAACTAATAACAAATTTTTGAGTATTAGTAACTAATAACCTATTTAGAAAAGTATCATTTTAAAAAATAATAACTAGTAACTAATAACAAATTTTTAAGTATTAGTAACTAATAACCAAATGTATTTATAACTAATATATAACTGATAACTACTAAATGGTAACCCATAACCAGTTATCAGAAACTGGTAATTAGTAACTATTTTAAAAATATTATTTTCTAAATCTTTTTATAAAATGATATATTTCTAATAAAATCGTACAGGAGTTGAAAAAAATTTTGACGTCCGTGTTTTGTAATTTTTTTTTTTTTATAGGTAGAAGTGTTAGAAACCTGTTTAAAAATATAGAAGCCCATTAAAACTCCACACTAAACCCAGCCCATGTTGACACCTAATTGGTCATCTCGCTATTTAATTTCAGAATTGGAAACTTGATCCCAAAGGCAACTTGACAAACCCAAACTCTCTCTCTCTCTCTCTCTCTCTCTCTCTCTCTCTCAGACTAATCAGATACTATGGGTCAAGGAACCCCAGGTGGCCTGAACCGTTCAGGCCTGCCCGGCGATCGGAAACCGGATGGCGGCGACAAGAAGGAGAAGAAGTTCGAGCCCGCGGCGCCTCCCGCTCGAGTGGGTCGCAAGCAGCGTAAGCAAAAGGGTCCCGAAGCCGCGGCTCGTCTCCCGACTGTGACCCCCTTAACCAAGTGCAAGCTGAGGCTGTTGAAGCTTGAGCGAATCAAGGATTATCTGCTTATGGAGGAAGAGTTCGTCACTAACCAGGAGCGGCTCAAGCCTCAGGAGGAGAAAGCCGAAGAAGATAGATCCAAGGTCGACGATCTCAGAGGCTCGCCCATGAGCGTCGGTAATCTGGAGGAGCTCATCGATGAGAACCATGCCATCGTTTCATCCTCAGTTGGGCCCGAGTATTATGTAGGTATTTTGTCTTTTGTCGATAAGGACCAATTGGAGCCTGGCTGCGCGATTTTGATGCACAATAAGGTAATGGGTTTTGATTTTTTTAGGGTTTTTGTTTGGTTTGAAGCACACTTAAATTCTTTTCTAGGGTTTTCTGATTTAGTGTTAAAAGGAATGGAATTGGGTTTGTTTCTTACTATATTACTTGTATTAGGATTTAGTATTTGGGAAAGCATTTTTTTTGTCTGGTTGGCTGGGAAGAATGGTGGTAGGAGGTATAATTGAGAGTTTCGTATCCAAGTGGGGAAAGAATTAATGAAGTAGCACCAATTGGATTGGCTATGCTGTAGATTGAAAATATAACCTAGTGTTTCATAGTTACCCTTGGTGTTTCATAGTTAGCATGTTTTATCGTTTCGAACCAACATATACAGTATACATGTTTAATATACTTGATAAGATATAGTTGTGTACTGCATATTATTATGTCAGCTTAGTTTCTTGTAGTTTCTGCTCGGTCTTTAAGTCCATATGTATTTAATTGCGTTGAATGTTTTGGGATTTTATCTCCTCCTTTTGCCTTTTCTTATAGATTTTAATCTTGAACCCAAAAATAAAGTGCGACCTCCTTTGAACGTTGAACGCAAAAATTTTATCACCTTTTTCTGGCGGCTTGTAGGTTCTGTCCGTTGTTGGACTTCTTCAAGATGAAGTTGATCCTATGGTGTCTGTCATGAAAGTCGAGAAAGCTCCGTTGGAATCATATGCTGACATTGGTGGATTAGATGCCCAGATACAGGAGATTAAAGAAGCTGTTGAGCTTCCTCTTACTCATCCTGAACTATATGAAGACATTGGTATCAAACCTCCCAAGGGCGTCATCCTTTATGGAGAGCCAGGGACTGGGAAGACTTTGCTTGCTAAGGTTTATATATTTTTCCTTTTCCTTTGATTTTCTCCTTACTGAGCTACTATGTCTTAAATTATTAATTATGTTATTATATCTTAGCACTTGCTATATGAATAGTTCTTTCTGTATCCATCCTATGTATTCTCTTTCCCCAGCCCTGGAGAAGAGGAAAAATATTTAATTTCTGCTTTGCTTATAGGGGCACATTGCAGTTTGCTCACATTATTGCTGTATATATGGTTGAATTGTTTGTTCTTTCAGGATGTTTCCTGAGTTATACCCTTTTACTTCTGTTCTTCCAGGCAGTAGCTAATTCAACGTCAGCAACTTTCTTGCGTGTTGTTGGTAGTGAATTAATTCAAAAGTACTTGGGAGATGGCCCAAAACTAGTTAGAGAACTCTTTAGGGTTGCTGATGAGCTCTCTCCTTCAATTNAGGTGAGCCAATGAACATTTTTATGATAAAAGTTAACTTTGCACATTGCTGTGTTGAAGCAGTTACAAATTATTATATCTCTCTGCAGGTATGATGCCCATTCAGGTGGTGAACGTGAAATCCAGAGGACTATGTTGGAGCTGCTTAACCAGTTAGATGGTTTTGATTCAAGAGGAGACGTCAAAGTGATTCTTGCGACGAATAGAATTGAAAGTCTTGATCCAGCCTTGCTTCGGCCTGGTCGAATAGATAGGAAGATTGAATTCCCTCTTCCTGACATCAAAACAAGGAGGCGCATTTTCCAGGTATCTCATAGAACTTAGAGGTTCAATATGATTTTTTAGGAGACATTATCTATGATATCTAAAATTAAATGACTTAGACATGATCTCATTAACTTTCTTTAACGTAAATGATTTAAGGCTTCATTATCTCACTCTGCATGCTTTACCTTGCATCGTCCTGCAGATTCATACATCAAGGATGACATTGGCTGATGATGTCAACTTAGAAGAATTTGTCATGACTAAGGATGAGTTTTCCGGAGCTGATATAAAGGCAATTTGTACTGAAGCTGGTTTGCTTGCTCTAAGGGAACGCCGTATGAAGGTGAGTGACACAGTGACATAAATGGATTATTGAAAGCTCGCTATTTTTTCCGGACCATAAGCATTCGGTTGTAGATTCAACTCCAAATCTTTCTTAACAACAAGAAATAAAATAGAAGAGAAACAAAGAGAAAGGGGACGAGGAGAACTCTTTGAATCAATTGTTTTATTGATGTTTTGTTGATGCAGTTCCTTGATTTTTCCTTTAATCATTCTTAATCAGTTGGCCTTTTCACTATTGGTGATTAGTTTTGGTGATCAATGTTTCAATTCTGCGTTTCAGGTGACACATACTGACTTTAAGAAGGCGAAAGAGAAGGTGATGTTCAAGAAGAAAGAAGGGGTACCAGAAGGACTTTATATGTGAAAAGATTGTCCACAACATGTTCGTGGGGAAACATGTCGTTTGGTTTGTCCTCCGGATAAGAACTTTATTTGCTTTATTTATTTTATTTCAAATTTGGCTGGCTTTTTCATTTTCGGTATCACAGAAATATTGCATCTTTTGTTGAAATATGAAGGCTCCGAATGTAGACAGTTCAAGCATACTTGCTTTCTACAACATATATTCTCCCTTTCGTAAACTAAAATCTTGCTCGATATATGTCCTGATCTTCTCAGTCGTTTCCAATTTCATATTGTGTTTGGAGTTGTACCACAACGGGCATCGTTAAAGGGCCTTTCTCTTTTAATCGCCAACCCAAAACTCTAAAATGGAGTAACATTATTCTACATATTTTTTTTCATTTCCAATCTATTACTTCAAATATTATACCAAAAAAATTATTCACTGCACTAAAAAGGAATGTTATCCATTTTTTTACTCAAATTTCACTTTTACCCGTAGAGTATATGTAGAAATTAACTTTTATAGAGGGTATATTTGGTAATTTGATAAGAAAAGTGTTACTACAGCGTCTTGCTATTAATGGTACCATAGCGTTTCTTCATTTTGGCGCATAATTTGCAGCCTGGTTGGAGTGGGTTTGGAGCGCTATTTTGGCCAAAAGCAGCATTTTGCCGCACAATTGGAGATGGCCTAATGAAACTCAATCTGCCACACTGAATAGTAGCATTGACGTTTTGCGGGATTAAATAAAAAGTTATCGGCGATGTTTGGTTCACTAATCCTGTGACATTATACTTATTGGAATATGAGTTTGTTTCAACAATTTCAGTTTTTTTATTTAAATATTTAAATAGAATAAGCGTTTGTTTTATCAATTTAATTTTTTTATTCAGATGGTTTATTAGTTGCATCAATTATTGGAATAAATTTTTTTTATTTTTTCCTGGAACGTATCTGATGCTCCTCTCTTGTTTCGAATGAGTCTATTTAAATGTTCTCATCATTATAATTTATTTTATTTTTTTTTTTACTTCAAATATCTCACATACACATTTCACAATTTTCAATTAAATACATTAGTTCAGACGAATGAACTAAATCTAAATGGGACCATGATATTTTTTTTTAAATGGGACGAATGAACTAAATCTAAATGGGACCATGATTGTTTTTTTAAATGGGACGAATGAACTAAATCTAAATGGGACCATGATTTTTTTTTTTTTAAATGGGAAAGAAAGGGTCAACCTAAATTCCTTCGTTCCGTCTCCACAGACTTTGAAACTGCATTCTCCTCATTTTGCATTACCCTCCACAAGTTGTGTCATTTGTATTCTGTCATTTGTATTTTTTTGCTATTAAAAATGAGAGAAGCATCCAAGTCAATTACATACTTTCTACGAAAGCGAAAAAATACGAAAAAATTTTCAATAGAAAATTAGTACTGCAACCCAAAAACAGAAATTGACAAATACTCAAAAATTATCAAATAATTGTTTTTGCTCTTGATTCTAAGGCAGAAAAACCAATTTTGGTTATTGCCTATTTGGCTAGAAATTGTCATCAAAATCACATAAGAACTTTTATTTTCCTGAATAAAAGCTTACACGTTAATAGTACTGATAAGAGTAGTGGTAGGAGCATTTTTATTATATAATGTAGTACATGATATGGACAGATATGTGATCGAATATTAGTTGTAAGATTAAATAAACAGTATTCCCACCTGTAAGAGGGTTTTTACTACTCCTACACTTGAACAATACGGCTTTACCTATAAGCAGTATAGGTATTTACCTAATTTTTTTCCCTTTCTATAATATTACCCTATTAGTGTTTTCTTTTTTACATTAAAAAACTAACCAGAAAAGAAAAAAAAAATTAAAAAAAATTTTAAGAAACCTATATATTTGGAAATTGGTACAAGGATACCCTAAATTATGGATTTCAATATTCAAACAAAATCATTTCTTTCACAATTAATTTCAATAAAAATTAATTACTCTAATTATGCACGTCGTTTCATATTTTCATAATTAATGTTTTAAAAATATATTTTCATATTTTTTTTTCGCTCACGATATATTTTCATAATTAATATATCTTAAACTAATATGTTAGCTAACAGGCTAAAAGGACTAATTTTTTTTTCTCAACGTTCCTTTTCTTTTACCATTATTTTTTGGTTTAAAATCTAACCATTTTTCTTGCTTTTACTTTTATGTAGATATCTATTTATATTTATTTTACAATACATTTTGGAAAATAAATAAATAAATAATAAAAAATACTCCAATTCGTTTTCCATTTCTCAATCTCTCTCTTACATTTCCTGCTTCTGAAAAAAAAAAAAACTATAAAATAGAGATAAAAACAGCTATCAGAAGAGTTTGATTTTGAAGAACTATTTGGAATTGCTTGTTTGCTTGGCTATAATTGATTAAGAGGTTATATATTTCTTTCTTACTTTGTTTCTATTAATTTATTGATTAATATTATCGCTTGAAGATCACAATAGCTATTTTTTTACTTTCTATTGATGTCTTCTATCAAGTTGTGTTGTTTTTATACCTAAGCAATTAGAACACATATCTCTAATAGAAAAATGAATAAAAAAACAGAGAGTTTGATTTAATCACAAAAATAAGTTCTTGAAAAGTTTCACATACGTAATTAAAGGGAGGTTAATCACTCAAAGAAACAATTGAATAAATAAGTCTTAATGAATTTGGGATAATGGTGTAATGGTGCAAAAAATCATAGAGAATGATAATGATTAAACGTAAGCAAGTGTGATAATTGAGGAAGAATTCAAGAATATAATGAATTTGATAGAATTGACTTGGAAATTAGGGATCTAAATAATTGCTTGAGTCATGTTTTCATTAATTTTATGATATGAGAAATTGCAAAAAAATTTACAATAAGTTGATAGATTTGTTAGTGAATATTTCTTGCATTAAAATGTATTATATTACTAACGAAATATCAAAGTATTCTCCATGAATTCCTTCAAAAAAAAAAACAAAAGTTATTTCCCACAAATGATAGAAAAGAATAATTTTTTTTTAAGTTTTAAAAAAGCCTCATTCGATATTTTGCCCAAGACCCCAAAAGCACTTTAGCTGCCCTGCGCTTGAATTTCCCATAAAATGTATGTTTACTTCTGAATATACCAAAAAAAAAATGGTATGCTTATATCTTACAATCACTTGAAATGAATGGTGAAAGTTATTAGACGTCTCAAAGGAAGTCCCATTTAAAGAAGAAAAACAATTGTTCTAGGCAACTTGCTAATTGCTGTGGATCAGATGCAAATGGATGCCGAGGTTTTGTAAGGAGATGATTTTCTTTCGTTTTCTTTAATCGTCAGTCATAATAAAAGAAAGAGACAATGAATTGCAAAGAAAAATATAATATGGTTAATAAACGAAAATTTTTACGGTACTATTATTTTTATTTCATATTCTAAGTATATGATTTTAAAATAAGAAACTTTAATGAGAGTTTTGGAATTTCAAAATTTCTCCCATATCTTAACTCTTGTCGAAAATGGCAAATTAAGCACAAACTGGCAGTCAAACAATTTTTAAAAGCCATCGTGATAGGTTTGATCATAGTCGAAAAGAAGCTTGATGGGAATTGTCCATGCTGACTGAGTACAACAAATGACAGTAATGGCAAAATCAATTTGAGATTTGTCCACGAAAAAATACTTTTGAATTTGTTCAGAAATAAGATATCTAAATAATTTGACGAAGTAGATGGGTTGGCTCAAATAGTAAGAGTATCCACTATCTAACATCTTGATTCTAGGTTCGAGTCATACCAGAGTATGCGCGGAAACCTATTATCTTTAAACGGATAGAATGAGAATTGAGTAGTAGTAGGTATAATCTATTAATTTGTAATAAATGGAGATCATTAGTTAAACCCCACTTTTTTTTTAAGAAAAAAAGATATTTAAATAATTTTAGACATATACCATAATAATTAGAAGTGTACATGGGTTGAGTTTGTGTTAATTTTAGGATTTCTTTTAATCAAACCCATAGATATTGGATTGTAAAAATTATAATCTAAAGTAACTGGAGAAATTCGTTAGAGTTTTTAACCGAATAGTCGAATTTTGGATTACAGTTTGCAAAATGACCGTTTTTTAAATACTGTTAAAAAAAGGCTAATTTTTAAAATTATTTAGAAAATGGCTTTTTTCATATTTTGTACATCAAAATATATTGATTTATTTTTAAAAGTTTGATTTACTTTTTCAAAAATTGATTTGCTATATAAAGATTTACTTTATTTAGTATATCAAAATATATTGATTTATTTTTTAAAATTGATTTATTTTTTAAAATTGATTTAATTTTTAAAAGTGGTTTACTATTTCAAAAATTGATTTACTTTATAAAAAATGGATCAACTCAAAAATAGCTATTTATCAAAATAAAAATATAAAAAGGTCATTTATTAAATAGATGTAAAAAAATAGCCATTTTTTAAATTGATTTTAAAAAAAAAGGTATTTTCTTATAAATACTCAATGGGCAAAATACAAAAAAAAATACCCTCAAGTTTAAATTTTTCACAATTTAGACTCTGAAATTTGGACTATACAAAATACTACACTGAGATTATTCCTAAAAATTAATATCCTAAATTGAATTTTTGAAAAACTTTAACTAATAAAAGAAAATAATATCCTCAAAATTAGGAAGAATAATTAGGAGTTATCCAATCTTTATAGAAAATATTTTTTTATTTTTTCGTTACTAAAATTGATCAAAAAATCAGTACAATATATTAATTTTTAAAAATTATTAATTTTATAATTTTATTTTGTAGAATCTAAACTTCAAGATACATAAGATATTTTTTTTTCCAATTCACCTATACCCAATTCATTGAACCAAAGCTTCGTTCAGTTGGTTTTGCTTAAGTTGGGCTGAGTTATCTGATTAAGAGGTTCTAGATTTACTTGTTTATTTTAGTTTTCAATTATTAAAAATAAGCGTCAAATTCTAATATTTTTTTTATTTTACTTTTGTCATATTTNAAAAAAAATACCCTCAGGTTTAAATTTTTCACAATTTAGACCCTGAAATTTGGACTATACAAAATACTACACTGAGATTATTCCTAAAAATTAATATCCTAAATTGAATTTTTGAATAACTTTAACTAATAAAAGAAAATAATATCCTCAAAATCAGGAAGAATAATAAGGAGTTATCCAGCCTTTATAAAGAATATTTTTTTATTGTTTCGTTATTAAAATTGATCAAAAAGTCAGTACAATATATTAATTTTCAAAAATTCTTAATTTTATAGTTTTATTTTGCAGAATCTAAACTTCACGATACATAAGATATTTTTTTTTTCCAATTCACCTATACCCAATTCATTGACCCAAAGCTTCGTTCAGTTGGTTTTGCTTAAGTTGGGCTGAGTTATCTGATCAAGAGGTTCTAGATTTACTTGTTTATTTTAGTTTTCAATTATTAAAAATAAGCGTCAAATTCTAATATTTTTTTTATTTTACTTTTGTCATATTTGTTTTAGGCAATTTAATCCCCGAAAACTTGTATGCATATAAATTCTAACAACTTAATGCTAATTGTTAAAAGTTTTAACAACTAAAAACTTTAGTTTAATTTTCGGTTGTTAAAATAGTCTTTGAATCATAATTTTGTCACTAAACATCTATCATTTTTATTTTAAATAATTTAATTCTTAATATAAAAATTTATACTCGAATAACTTGTAAAATTATATACTAATATAAGCTAACAAGGGAGATTTTTTATTTTACACTCCTAATAAGCTAAACATATACACATTTTTTCTTTTAATATGTGAGAAATTCGGGATGTAACTCCTCAATTCCTAACCCAACCCATAAATTTGGTTTGAAAAAATTATAACCCATAAACTGCAAGTTGTTTTTTCTTGGGGGTCATTTTTGGTTTGAGTTCGGTTGAATTGTCGGGTTGGGTGGATTGATATGCTTATTTTATGGGCAATTTCGGAATAAAAAATAAGTCCTTTTTTCTCGCCACGGCTATTAGTAGAACCTGCTGTAAAAAGGCAAACCCCAATTTTTATTATCATAATTATTTTTTTTTCCTAAAAAATTTTTGCTTAATAATATTACTACGAAAAAATTAAATAAATAAAAAAAAAAGAGGCCATTTTCTTTTATCTCCTTCTTCGGGTTTTGGGGTTTGCTGACTCGGAGTCGGAGAAACCCACCCGCGCTTAGGTCTTTCCCCAGACAAAAACAGATTGTACGGAGAAACTTGTTAGCGGAAACTCGTCCAAGAGTCCACGCGGTGTTCGATAATCGTCCTAGGTAATATTAACATCCTTTTCAATTGTTTTATTTTATTTTATTTTATTTTTTCCTGTCAATAATTTTTAATCGATCGAAAAGCTGTATCTTTGTTTTTATATGTGCAAATGTTTGGTTGTTTGAGTAAGGGCGTGTGTGTTTGTTTGTTTGTTTCTTTGGACTAAAGAAAATTCTCAGAAGCAGAAGAGGTGAGGTAAAATGGGGCCTAAACAATGTCAAGTATGCAATGAAGCAGTTTCCAAGTACAAGTGTCCCTCCTGTCTTGCCCCTTAGTAAGCCAACGCTCAATTACATTAATAGCAAATTCTCAAATTTAATTCCGAAGCTATTCATTTACTTTCTTTTTTTTTTTGTAAATTTTTCCTGGTTGCAGTTGTTCTCTTATCTGTTTCAAGAAGCACAAAGGTATACTACTACTTTCACTTTAATTTCCTTACTATTATGAAGCTTTTAAAGAAGAAGAAAAATAAAAAAATAAAAAAAAAAAGGATAAGATAGTTGAAATGTTTCGTTTTATTCGAAATTTTTGTACTGTAATGGAATTAGAGGTCAATTAAAGACATTATGGTAAGATAAGACTTCAATAGAAGAGAGACCTTGTATAGATTGGTATTCATACTAAAAGAGTGCAATAAATAAATAAATTTTTACAAGAAAGATATCTTGTTTCTCGAACATACCAGGAAGTTGTTCCATTCTCTATTAAGTTATAAAGGGTGTCAAGCAGACAAAATTTGTTCTTGTTGTAATTTGTAATGCCAAGTAGCAGAATTATATTACCGGTCCGGGAGTTATTGTGAAGAATGATAAAAAGAACTTCCATTTTTTTTTTTTTTTAAAACTTGTGACTGTTATCACGTTGTTCATTTCTCCTTTTCGGTTGATTATGATAACTAAACTGAGTTGGCATGAATGGCAGAAATTCCATGCTCTATCCCAGTGGCTTCGGAACAGAACCAGAAATCAAGTAAGAATTCTGCCACTCTGGTTTTCGTGATATATTGTTCAGTAAAATGTTAATCTTCATGTATGTGGATGTATAGTTCATGTATGTATATAATCCAGGAGCTTGAGCAGTTTTCTTATTTTTCAGCCGATGGTCAACACTTGCTTATAGAAAGGCCGTTATATGTTGATGAACCTAGCAAGGTGCTGCAGAGATTTCAACTAGAGGCTATAGGTCTGTCTTTATAATTCGCTTTGTATATACACTTAGTCACATCGACATGATGTATACCCGAAGCATGAATGATAAGAATTATCAACAAATTTTAGAAAAATTGTGTTTTGCAGCTTCGTCTAGTGAGATTCGTGATGCACTAAAAGATGAGAACATTCAGAAACTCATATGTGACATTGATAACTCTCCAGATCCAGAGAATGTGAGTAATATAACCTCTTCAATTAAGAAAAAAGCTGTTTTGTTATCCAAGACTTGTCGTAGGACAAATATAATATGACACTGGTTATAAGCGGCTATTTGGGAGAAATTTCTGCTTAAACATGTTTTTTGCTACTATTAGGAACTCGATAAAGCTAGGGGATTGGAGGGGTTTCGTTTGTTTACTGACAAGGTAATGCCTTATTCTACGAAATAGTACTCTATTTTATGACCTATTATTAGCTTTCTTTAATTTTCATCAGTTTTTGAGTTTGTTCGGGTTTCAAGCATTCTTTTGTGTATCTGTCAGATTCTTTCTACTCTAAGCCCATAAAGACAGGCAGTTGGACTACGAGAAGATATTTGTTGTAGGAACTAAACTGAAGATTTCCCTAGAGAAGCAGTGCCAAAAGGAGTGTCTTCCTTTTCTTTTTTTTTTTTTCCCTCTCATTTTTGGTTAGTCAACAACAAGNCTTATTAAGTTTATTATTATTATTATTTTGACGAAATCTTGTTGAGTTTTGACTTCAATATAATATACTCTTGGATCCTCATGTGATATATAAATGTTGTGCCAACTGCTCCAGATTTTAAATATGTGCTGGCAAGCTTACTAAGAAACTGTTTAGTATTACTATTTTTGTAGTAACATTCAATCGAGAACGTTACTGTTTTCCCATTACTTAAATAAGCAATGGATCCATTTCTCTGGGCTTTTGAAATTTCGAAATTGTTGACTTTGACATTCTATATCCATGTTTCTCTTGAGCTGTGTCTTATGTTGCAACCTTCACATTATGCTTAAAATATGCCTAGGAATCTGTTAAGTTGATTTGTTTGTGGGATTAACTCTAAAACGTGCTAGTGACTTGCGTCACCGTGTGCCACATTTCGCCTTTAAGGCGCTAGAAACAGTTCTTGGTTCTTACGTTTATTAACCAAGTAGTAGGGAATCACCGAGCTTAGAAAAAGAAAGGCTGAAGATAACGTACGAAATCAGAAATGGATTCTCCTGGTATTTTTAGTTAAGGTGTAAAGTAAAGACAATGGACCAGGGTCCAGGATTCTGTGATCGACCATATGGTGATGCTACTTTCAATTGTATGTATACATATGTAAATATATAGCTCTTAGTATGCATCATATTATTTTAATAGCTGGAGGTGAAAATGATTTATAAAGGACAAGACGAATCTACAGGGAGAAAAGAAAAGAAAGGAAACCATGGTCCATGAGAATGGTGGGAGAACCCTCTGTTCTTTTCTTTCATTCCATATGCATTGGTTCTGGTTTTCAGTCTTCTGCAAGTTGATAAAGAGAAAACGATACTAGGGGTTTATTTATCAGCATCCTCCATGTGGCGTGTGCACCATCACCAGTACCTTATACAATGTACTTAATATCCCACAGCAACCACCTCCTACAAGTAAAATGTTTTTTTTTTCAATGTGAAATAAACACTAAAGTTCAGGTATTTTTTCCTGGTTTGAGTATCCGAAATGAAAAATCAGAAAAGAAAAAGAAAACAATATACAAAATAGTAAATAAAATAAAGAAAGACCAGGCCAGACCGGAGTCGGAAAATGGTAGATTTATTGCTGTGGGTTTGTAATAATTACAATGTTAGCTGTGTCATATGGTATTAGCCAGCCAAGGAAGCTACTCTCGGAGAAGTTTTTCTCTTACACTACAAAACTTAGCAGGCAAGTGCCTTTCGTAGAATTCAACCCCCTAAAGATCAACCTGCAATGCACAAGTTTTAACCATTAATCATAGCAACCTAGCGTTCAAATCATTGTTTGAACTACTCTTAATTACAAAAAGTAAACCAATGAAAACAAATATATGCTAGCAATTAGCATAAGTAGGAGACAACTCCATTTAGAATGGGCTTAATGAGAATTCTTCTTCTTCTTTTTTTTTTCCCTTTTGTTTTTTCATATAAAGCAACGGGTGAAATATACTTAGGCAAATCTTGATGGAATGGCCAAGTATATCACTCTTTTTCTTCAACAAATTGATTAAGAGAGAAAAAATTAAAATATATCCCAATGGCTGTCCGCAGGTCATGATAAAGACACGCTTAAACAACTAGCATCTGTATGATATATATATCCCAATTAGCATACATCCATGAGAACCTATCACCTATGTCGACCAAATCAAAACAGAGCCACATGACATCCCTAAAAAATAGAAACAGAGCCGTCCAAAAAAGAAAAAATTAAAAAAATTAAAGAAGGCAGCATACAGCAAATGATCAAATGGGGCAACTTTAGCAGGCCCTGCACCATACTTTCCTGTTGTCCCCGCTACTATCTTAACCAACCCAACCTTGTATTTATTATGAAGAGATATAAGGTATAGGAGCCCACCTGATTGATGATTTTCAGGATTTTCAGGTCCCCTACTTGTACTCGGCTTGCTGGTACTCGGTTGGACCATTGCTTGGTTCTGTCAATGGTAAACAACAAGAAATGGACCCCATAAATGGCAATTACTATTGCATCTCTAGAAAAATGATAACGAAAAGGGTTCAAGTCCCAATAAGAACTTCAGGAAAATTATATGTCTGTGAGCAATTCAAGCCTGATCCGATCAGAATATTTGTGCATTAAAACAACATAGTATATGCAATTAATTTCCATTTTCTAGCATGAAGAAATATTGAAATGTCGATTGGAATGAGTTATCAAGATGATGGCAAGGAGCAATAAAGACCGGCAATTTCGGTTTCAAAGGCAAGAAAGTAAAAGTCACCTGCTGTAATGGCAACTGCATTTGGTGGGAACCAAGATACTGCTGATAAGGATCGGAAAAATTAGGGATCCGTGACTGGTTAGGATTTTGTGTGGCAAATGACTGAAACATATAATCTGGCTGGTTGGTTGCTTGAGCTCTGGATGCCTCAGTTTTAGGCACAGGTGGCATATGAAAGGCTGGCATAGGGAACCTGGGTCCTAAATGAGCTGCTGTGGCTGGTGCTGTAATGGCTGAACCAGTTAACACATTTGGAAACGGCATAATAGGTCGGTTCATGCCCATTTCCATTCCCATGCCCATGCCCATCCCAATTCCCATCCCCATAGGTGGCATATATTGTTGGATGCCGGGAAACATCATAGGGACCATGCCGCATCCCATGGACATCATCTGCAGCATTTGGTCAGTCTAATTTTTGTATCAAATAATGAAAGAGCTCATACTTATTGGATTAGGTAGAAATGGAAGCAAACAGAACGTAAAATAAAGATGGGAGACAAAATACCTTCTATAGTTTCTATGGTTAAAGCATTGTACTTGTCTACTTCTATTTTCAACTTTGCTTTTTATTACATAAATTCTTCAAACTCGCATGAACTTGAGTTCATAACTGTATTCCGTCACTAAACTCAACAACATTTGGGGAGCAAGAAACTCAAGAATATTACTAGACAGGTTCCTATGAAGAATCAAATCCAAACCACTTGGGAACAAACCATGAATCTGACCAGTGCACGTACCAATCGTGGATCTACTTCTCTATTTAACCGGTGCTAAAAAACTTTCTTGCAATTATATTTGACCTTTCCGGTATCAGTACCTAGAGGAATCTTAGTCCAGAATCACAAAGAAATCCTGAGTCTTAATTGTATTTTCCTCTAAGAAAAATGCTCAAGTGTCTCTGAAAAAGACTTTGCCTAAGGATTTACATGTTTATGTCTTCCGACCATAAACAAATTTATGTTATTTATGTGCCATAGACTTTCAGAGAATAAGACTGGATAGTGTACCTGCACTTGCAACTGAAGCGATTTCAAGTATTCTATTGCCTCATCCAGCATTGAAGCTTTGTCAGACTGAAATCCGAAAAAAAAAAAAAAAAAGAGAACAAAAATTTCTTAAAACACACTTATATAGAGAAAGCATGATCTGGTACCAAAGCAGTTCCACAATACTCTCGAAAATACATAGAACAATTATATATGTTTGGCGACCTTGTTACAACGGGGTATCAGTTCTTGCAAAGCCTTCATTTTTTCATTTATCCTATCTCGACGTCTCTACATGAAATGGAAACTCCACTGTTAGAAGGAAAAGCAATACCATAAAATACAGGAAACAACTTTGCAACAAAATTTAGAATCCTGATGAAACGGACCCTTTCAGAGAGATTGTGAACTTCTGCAGCACGGGATCTTTTTGTAGATGCTGTCCCACGTGCTTGTTTCTTTACATCACCAGATTCAAACTCGGCATCCTTTCACAATTAAGGTAAAATACTATTCAAACTACCTCTACAAATCAACAAACATTAGAATAAATGCATAAAAGGACCATTAGAATAAATACATAGAGGACTTTCAAGTACGCTTTATCACAACCAGACATCAGTAGTGCAAACATAATATATTCCATTTAATGCCTTGTCAATAATATTTTCTAATTTCATGCTGTTACCACTCGAGTTGTTTTGACATGTCCAACTGCTATAGCATATACGAAGGCTTAGTCCATGGACCCTTGGCCTCCCAATCCTCCAATGCAAGAAACATAAACACACACATCACTCGTCTCCCTGGATCTGAATGTATTTAATGCACCCCAAATACATTAAATTTACCTTTTATACTTAACCTGGAGTGATCAGTCATGCACACCCCACTATCACTCACTTAGCACTCACAATTTAAAGCATCAAGGTCAACTACAACTACTATTTTTCTTTTTTCTTTTCATTTTTTTTTTTTTTTTACTCCATCAGCTTCCTATTTCTCTTGTGGAAATTTATTTTGCTGAATTTCTCTTGTGGTTATTTGGCTAGGGCTATAACAAAATACCAAGATATATAATCAAATTTCTAAGGCTCAATACTAAAATGAAGCTCCTGATTTTTTGGAAGCTGAGCTATGGCAAATACTGGAGTCAAGACCAAGAAGTAGCGTTCACTTCAATCACAACGAAACTTTACAACAATCCATATGGAGAAATGTGAGGCTTTAACTTACTAGAACATTCCATCGTTTCAGAGACAAATCGAATTCAACTATCAACAACTACCAAACCAGCAAAATTTAAAAAAAAAAAAAAATTGAAAATTTTAAAAATTCCCATACTATTATTAATGGTAATAAGTTCTAACGGACATGTAATGGCAAGTCCAAAAAATAAATAAATAAGTGACATGCAACGGCACCACCCATCCATCCAAATATCAAATATGACACTAAATCGAATGATTAACACTTTTAACATTTGGAACAACTATTAATTTTTGGTTAGAAAAGGGTCTTGGCTCCATAATACATCTAAAATACTAATACGAGAAATTTTTATTTGTTTTTCAAAAAAAAC
The DNA here is from genome assembly GCA_002914805.1 of Parasponia andersonii. Taxonomy (NCBI): domain Eukaryota; kingdom Viridiplantae; phylum Streptophyta; class Magnoliopsida; order Rosales; family Cannabaceae; genus Trema; species Trema andersonii. The sequence continues at coordinate 256,918 of JXTB01000233.1, read as the reverse complement.
AAAAACACCAATACGAGACAGGAAGAGAGAGGCAGTCCCGAAATGCGCGCCGTCAATCCCATAAATGAATAATCATTCGGAATTTGAATTCTGTACATTACGAGTTCATTGCAATTTATGTCACCCACCAATCACCATCCATTAAAAACAATTTCACCCATGAAAAAGACATTCAGCGCCCTCCTTCCATACACGTGGCAGTCCAATGTAAGCCAATAGTGCCACGTGTCGGACGGAGATCGGGACCGGGTGAAGCGGACGATATGCAAAGAGCCAAGTGGCAACATGCACCGAAAGTTAGAGAGGGCGGAAGGAAGCCAAAGGATGCTCACGCTTACCGACGCCGCACCCCCCCCCCTCTGCGCACGTTAGCCGAGGGGGGCAGGCCACACAACAAGCACATCGGGACTCGACTCGACTCGACTCGACTCGACTCAGAGAGAAGAAAAAAAAAATCTATTGACTCGGTAAATGAACTCACTCACCTCGCTCTGACACTCGGTGTCGTCCGCCTCCACTACTTTCCGCTTTCGATCCTCACCCGCCGCCGTCGATTTCGTCGCCAGCGGTGGCTCCGCGCTGGCGCTCGAGTCTCCCGGCGATGACGTCATGGTCCCTTCGCACCTAACCGCCTCCTTACCACCGCCACCGCTTATGTACCCGGACCTTAAATTACCGTACGACGTCTCGCCGGGGCTGCTCCGCCTCCCAATCTCTGAAACCCTCGAATTGGGACCGACCGCCGGCGTATCGCACGAATCCACAACCGTCGTGGACAATTCTCTCACCGCGCTCTTGGAGCAGGACGGTCCGGACTCGTCCCTCGCCTTACTACTACTATTATTATTGTGCCTGGAGAAGTGGACGAAGTTCTGTACCTCCGTCCTCGCCGGCGGAGGTACAGGCGGCCTCGACGATGCCTGAACCGGCATGTCCGCCATGGTAACCGGCGGCCGGACCTCGGAGAAATGAGTATGGCGGAGAGCAGGGGTTGAGTTGGTGGTGGTGGTGGTGGTTTCGCTGGGCGGAGGGTAGAGCAGGTCGGCGGAGAAGTTGTGTTCCAGAGAAGGATAGTCTACGAGAGGGTAGTGTAGCCAGGAAGCCATTTCGTCTTCCTGCATAAAAAGNTGGTGGTGGTCATGGACTTGTCCTTGCGACGAACTGATCTCCATGTCGGCGGGGATTACGGCGTCGTATTTGGACGATGGAGGCGAGGATTTCCTCATCACCGACCTCTGGTTCTGGCTTTGCGCGATTACTTGCCCGTTCTGCCATAGGAGCTCCATGATATCCTCCTCTGGCCTGAAATTTTCCATTTAATCAAAACTCGCAATTTCTATAAATTCAAATTCATAAATAAAGACATAAAATTGAAGAGGAAGAGCTTATTACAGATAAGATTTTTTGGGGCGAGCGAGTCCGGAAGAGGTTGGGATTGAATACTCGTCCTCCATTTCGAAATCGGGGACGCAGTGATTCATCCTCTAATTCTGTCAAATCACCACTACTACGAAACCAAAACCAAAGAACAATCATAAATCAATAAATTAAATCGCATAAAATTAAATAAAAAAAAATGAAAAATCTAATGAGCTAAAAGAAAATTATTTTGAAGATAGAGAATGAATTTACCGAATGAATAAGCTGAGGATACTGTTGTCGTAGTCGACGCCAAGGACCACATAAAATAAGATAAAATAATTATAATACGTTAATAATACTTTTTTCAACGACCCCCCAAAAAAAACAAAGCAAACAAAAAATTGATCGATGTTGAATTCAATCCCTGCAGAGATGACAAGATTGGTTCTTCTTCGTCTTCCTTTTTTTTTAATTAATTTTGAGCGTGAAAAAGTCTCTCTCTCTCTCTCTCTCTATCTAATTTTGTTGTTGAGACCGATTGTGTGTGTGGAAGGCTCAAATTGTGTTTGTTTGTGAAAAGGAGGATGAGGGAGGGAAAGGGTTGATTGGGAAATGGAAAGATTTTTCCTGTTGGCTGTTTGTATTGTATTGTTTTTCCAGTGATCTTTGCCTTTTGTGTTAATGTCGCAGCACTAGCCCAAAGATAAGGCTCTCTCTCTCTCTCTCTCTCTCTCTCTCTCTCCAATAGTATGAACTATGAACTGAAATGAAAGAAATAGTCAGAAAGATTTTGACGGTTTGTGACGTGAGACAGAGAGGGGTACCATTGTATTCTCCATTTCCCGAGTCCATACTTTCCTTAATTTTTCCATAACTACTAACTTAACTAACTAAGTATTTTTTGTGTTAATCACATGTTTTATTTTTGTTTATTTAACCCCTAAGAAAGAAATAAATAATAAAAAATAAAAATAAATAAAATCAAAGCTTCTAAGTTCTATACTTCTTCTGTACATGTACCAATTTCCAGACCCATCCCATGTTCTCCGCATCAGGCTGACTGACTCAATATCAGCCAAATCATAACCATTCATTTATTAATGAGTCTACTTTTTTTTTCCCCCTTTTTCTTATATATATATATATATATACATTATTTAGATTAATTGTCTAATAATGCTTGAACAGAGAAATTTTTAGATTTTGTTTGTAAATAAAGTCACCATATGCTATGGTGGTTTTGTAGTGACAAATTGAGTTATTAGAAATTCCCAGAGTCGCGTTGCGTGTATTATGGAACGGAAGAATATTTTTCTCCAAGTTACTTTTTTTTTTTCTCTTTCATTTTTTTTTTTTGTATTTTTTCACTGAAAGAATAATAATGAGTTCGAAGAATTTTATGTAAGCTTTTTCCAAATAATATGTCATGTGTTTTTATTAACTTTTTTTTCTTTTCACATAATTGACGCTATTTTCCCCCTGCAACAGGTGCTATTAAATATATTTTGTTTTTTTGCAGAAAAAAAAAATTATTCCTTGCCCCTTGAGTCTGACACAAAAATATTCACAAACGTTTTTTTCTTCTTCGAAGCGAAAAGTATTTCAATAAGATATGTACACGTACACAGTTTGTTTTCATTTTCATCATGCTAAAAAAAAAAAAAAACAACTTTAGTTTAAAAATATATGACTTGCATTTTAAATTTTCTGACTTTCTACGAGTTTTGCCGATAAATTAAAAATGTGGAGTGCGGACTAAGTACATTTGTCTTATACAGAAAATAGATTACGGTGTACATTGGATGACGGGGCAATCAAGTAGCTAAGGAAATTAACTTTTAATTGTTATGTATTAAATAATTAATATAATGATTGAGAGTAATCCCCCAAAAACATTAAAATAAAATGATTGCACCCGAGTGTTTCTGCTTTAACTAGATAATGACAATTAACGGTAAACTGTCTCCAAGTTTAAATCCACGAAAAGATTTTAGAAACCTTTAACCGTCTATTTTATTTTTAGAAATAACTAAAGAAAATATTCCTTAAGTATCATATTTTCATAATTTTAACATTGTTTTTTTTTATTTATACAAAATTATACTTTTACATTTTAAATTTCTACAAATTTATACTTTTTATGTAGAAATTAAGTGATATATACTAACAAATTTGAGTTATTTTCAATAATTTTGGGTTTACACATGCAATCCTCGATCTTTTCTTCGAATATTAATCAAGTCCCCAGTCTTTTATGTAATTTTTAGATTCTTAACCTTACACATCGTCTCAGTTTACTCTTTTTTTTTTTTTTTTTTACTTTTTTGCCAAATTCAGCCTTTATTTAATAGTTTTAATATCACTTGTGCCCTCAAGTTTTACACAATTTATCACTTAGGTCTGTTCTTTATTTTGTAGCTTTTAACTCCTCAAACTTCTATTTTCGTAATACATAAATTATTTTGAGTTAATTTTGAGTTAAAATCTAATTATAATCAAATTGTACTAAATAATTTAATGAAAACTACCAACGAAATGTTCAAAACCAATAAGACATTTTTCGAAAAAGATAACTTAAACAATAATAATATTTTCAGTTAATTTTTATTACTAACAATATTGTGCGATTGAATTGTGAATTATCACTAATGGTGGTAAAGTTCATTTCTCCAATTCCATAAACTCATCAAAAAAAAATTTAGTTAAAACTTATAAATAATAAAAGAAGATCTTAAAAAAAAAAATAAGTAATAGACATTAATTTATAGAAAATTATAGTTTTGATAATGATAATAATTAATAATATAAAAAGTAGTATTTATGAATAAATATTGATCGAGTACATACACAAATATAACAAGAGAAAAAACGTGGTATTTGATGATGATTTCTTGTAAATGGTTGTGAAATTCATTTTCTGTAACTTTATGAACTCACAATCATTTAAAAATGGTTTAAAAGTCTCTCAACTAAACAAATGGGCACTAATTTATACAATATATATAATTTTGGTATGTATTTCAATGGGTATATAATTGATCATTTTGGTATTACTTTTAATTTAGTAGTTTTAATTAATTTATTGTACAATTTGATTAGAGTTAGATTTTAACTCAAAAATAAGTCAAAATCACGAAAATATTACAAAAATAAAAATTTGAGAAGTCAAAATCAACGAATTAAAGAATATTGACCTAAATGATATATTGTGTAAAGATTGAAGATCTAAGTGATATTAAAACTATTAAATAATGACTGAATTGGACAGAAAAATGAAAAATAAACTAAAGTGACATGAATATGTAAAGTTGAGAATCTAAGAACTATAAAAAAAAAATGTTAGAAACCTGATTAATATTTGGAAAAAAAAATTGTGAATTGCATGTGTTATAAACCCTAAAATTTTTGTATCAGTCAGCAAAAATTTGATATCCTCAATTCAAATTCCATGTGTGGTGAGAAATTTATTGATTAATTTATATGTAAAAGATATAAATTTATAGAAATTTAAAATGTGAATGTATAATTGTATACAAACAACGTTGAATTTGTAGAAAATGCTAGATTTCAAGGGTTTTTTTTTTTTTTGGCATATAACCCTTTATTTTATTATTGGCTCGTTAGGGTTTTCTTATTTATTTATTTCAATAAACCTGTCGGAGCCTGGGCTTGAAGTGTGTGCTACTTATTCCTCCAAAATGCGTGCTTTGTGTTTAGTATAGTGCAGGACTACCTATAGCTTTACTAATTAATTTGCCCATCAACCCTTGTTGTGAAGCTTCACATATGCCACAGAGTGATACTAATTAAATGGATGAATACATAAACTGTTCGGCACCTAGTATTTGTGGAGTTATTAGGCTTAGTAACAGTTTTGGAAGATAGCATTAGATTCATAATAATCTTTGGTATTTCTTTTGATAGAGGAAAATGTTATAAATTAAAGGACTTCAGGCTTCTTCTCATAGGCCTGTTTTAAATAGTTTTTTTTTAATAACTAGTTCTTTTCAATATTGTTATCGAGAAATTAGTACTTTTAAGTTTTGAAATTACTTTAAAATCTGAAATTCTGTCGATGACTCAACACTGATATTGAATACATCTCGATCCAACGCTGTTGACAATACTGTCAAATCAAGAATTCGTAGCTCAATAATACTCGACAATATTATAGAACCACTTGATATTGGGCAAAAAGGTAATAAAGTAATTATTCATAGTCATATTATTTTATAACTTAAAATGCTATATTCCTACTAAAATTACTAAATATGATAGACTATTTTAACAAAATTTTCTAAGTTAAAAGAATAGAGTTTCTAATAACTATTATCTATGAAAGACGTCCCATTTTTGCTTTTCCCATTCAGCCCTAAACTATTGAAATAAATTGCGTTAGAAATCCTACTGTAGGGCAACACTTTTGCCCCCAATAAGTATTTTCTCGGCCTTCAGATTAAATATATTTGTCTGAATTAAATTTGATGAATGAAAATTAAATTCACCTACTCACTCACGATTCTTTCTTTCCATAAATATTTCTCTTCCCATCTCCATTTTGAAGGTTTCTTTATTTTTTCTTCTTTTTTTTT
>JXTB01000233.1:231066-250684 GCA_002914805.1 Parasponia andersonii | reverse complement strand
TAATTTTTCATTAACCAAATTGATACCAATGAATAGATAAAAAGAAAATACCCACTGGATTGGACCCTATATATATACAGTGTTCTGGTCTTCAAAGTAAGGCATTTGATGAATCGATAGAAAGCCAAATGGGATCATCAATTTTTCTTAGAATTTTTAATTGTTTCCTTCGGAAAAGGATTCAACTTTTTTGATATATTCTTCAATATATATATATATTTCAGTGGATCTGTTGTAGAGATTCTGTATTTAAAGACCTTAAGCCCGTGAAGAACAAAATAGATGCTAGATGGCTCCATACGAGCTAGCTTTTGAGTAGGATTTGAGCAATAAAACTGTAGGCCAACAAAAGTGAAAGAGAAGCCGAAGAGAGAGAGAGAGATAGAGAGGAGAACAGGCACCTTAATTAATTGTATTTTATTTCCAAATATTACAATGCACAAAATGTTTATACAATAAGGTCAAGTGATAGAATCCCTATGTTATTTTGATATCAACTATATATTAATCCTTTTTATTATATATTTTGTTTTACGCTCAATGAAAGGAGCACGTGACCTTCTCATTTATTTATTACATTCCCACAAGCATAGGCCAATATTATTAGAAAATTTGATCAATAGATAGAGTAGTTGAAAAATGAGAATTGAAAATGCATGACCAGTTGAGTTAAAAAAGAAAAAAGAAAAAAACAAATTGTATATTAGAAAATAACACATTTCAGATTATCTTCAAAATGTGATATTTTGTTAGAATCGGTTGATGTTTTGATAATGTTCTTCTGTCAATGAATCAATCTTCCAAGCCTTGATGTATATATTTTCAAAAGAAATGGTATAAAAATACTTAGGCTTCGTTTAGTTTAGTCGGGAGTAATGAAAAGGAATGGAATGAGAACAATTTTAAAATGACTCAATTCTATTATTTGGTTAGAAAATCTAAATAGAAAAAGTTTTTCTATTGGAAAGAAATATGGTAGAATTCTATTTCACCTAAGATTGGATGGAATAAGGTAGAATAGAATATTATTTAATTAAACTATTTAATTAATAAAAAATAATTTAATGAAATAATAAAATAAATTAAAATAATGCTAAATGTAAAATAATTTAATAAAATTATAATTTAATTAATATAAAATAATAAAATAATGTAATGTTAAATGTAAATAATTTATAAAATAATAATTTGATTCATAAAATAATAATTTAATAAATAAAATAATTGAATGTTAAATGTAATTTAAAATACTTAAAATATTTATTTTAAACATAAGGGTATTTTTGTTATTATATAGCTAATTCAACTCATTTTTACAACTAACTAAATAAAAGAATGCTCATTCAGCTATTAATACCATCACTCGAACTAAAACAATTAATTATATTACTATTTATTTTTCATTTCATTCTAATTACTATTATCATTACCATTATCATTCTACCGCTGCAACTAAATGAGTCTTTACATTCTTCCTATTGATGAGTTCATTAAAAAACAAAACGAAAGGGGCAAGTACATCACAATTTTTATTTTTTATTTTTTGGTTGAGAATAGACATAATATAGCAAAAAGATTAACAGCCTGGAAATATTTTTATAGTTTAAAGACCATAACAATGAAAGCTAATACTTAGGGACCAAAAGGAGACTATTCCTACATAAAGACCAATAGGATTATTGTTATAATTTTATTTTGGGGCTTATAGCAAAATGGTCAAATTTTGGGCTCATTTAAATAAATGTTCGTTTTTCAAATATTATAGCAAAATGACCAATATATTAGTGGATATATCACGTATAAAATATTATGTATCTAATATAAAAAATAATATACTCAATAAATAAACTAAAACTAGTATATAAGTAAAAATATCAAATGTAAAAAATATATATACTCTCGGCCATTTACCTATAAAAAGGGAAAAAAAAATCACTAAAACGAAGTGCAGAAAAATGATACCCACTCTAATTTCTCTTTTCTTTTTATATATAGGTTTCACCTGTTGAAAAAGTGTTGTTAATTGGTATACAAAATTTTGAGATAATTTGTGACATCAAGGGATTTTCATATATGGTAAAAATGTAATATCGGTTCATCATTATGCATCACTAATGTATACGAGGATAAGTCTTTACATGGTTAATTATCTACCAAAATGTTAGCCACATTCATCAGTTTTATTTTGCGGAAAATTTTTGTGTCAGCTGTTGATATATGGGATAATAACATTAAAATATCTTGATTTTTAATTTTTTTTAAAAAATTCTAATTTTTGAATGTCGGTAAAATAATACTCTCATTTTTAAATTTCTGCAAAACAATATCTTAACTTTTGAATTATGCAAATTAATACACTAATAATTAAAATTCTTGCAAATTAATACTCTAATATTTGAAATTCCTATAAATTTATAACATTAATACCCAATTAATTGATTTTAATAATTAAAAGATGGTAGTAGCCACCATCAACTTAATTAAAACTTCAACTTAATGGAAACTTATTAAACAATAATAAAATTTCTAAAAAATATGTGTAGTTAGTTTATTTCACTTTTGATTTTAAAAGAAAAGTAAAAAATTAGAATGATAGGTAAAAAATAATTAATTGTAAAAAAAATATGAGAGACAAAAGAAAATTGTGTTTTTTTAGTAATTAACTAAAAAAAGTAGTTATAAAATAATTTCCAATAATATACTAATATCTAAACATTTTTAATAAGTTAATGAGAGATGTTTGCATCTTTTAATTTGCACATAGTATAAATACACAAAGAAAACAAAAGTTGAGGATATTAATTTGCAGAAATCATAAATGTCAGAGTATTAACTTGCAAAATTCAAAAGTGAGAATATTAATTTATAGAAATCATAAATGTGAAAGTATTAAGTTATAGAATTTCAAAAATAGGGTTATTAATTTGCAAAAGTTCAAAAGATAGAATACTTTTTTGCAAAAAAGTTAAAAATAAAGGTACTTTTACGTGATTACCATTATATTATAAGCCGCCGTATTATTTAGTAGTCAAAATTCTATAAGCAAAATGTTGTATCCATGTAATAAAATCCGCACACAATCATATAATTAATTAGCGAGTATGAAACACTAACTTTGGAAGTAAGTGAGCCGTTAATGGTTACTACTAAAGGATTGTAATCATGATTTTGTGCGTCAAAGAGGCCCGTAGGCTCAGAAATATTCGGTTAAATCCTCTCACAATCACAAATTTTGGAGAATTCCTATCTTCTGTTATTCTATTCCCACAAATTGGAAGAAAATGCCATTCTTTGACGTAACTGAACTTATTTTAATGGATCGGACTCGGATGCAATGGTACAAATAAAAGTACTGAAACTGGAATTAATTAATTAATTGCTAGAATAAATAGTGATAAAATCCAAATGGCCTACGTAATTTGCGACGCCACATTATTTTTGGACCTTATTAATGATGTTGATTGATTCTTCACTCCCCTCTCACAATCTCACCCCTCTATTTGGAACTATGTATATTTGTCCTCATCAGGTGTTCACTGATTTCCAGCTAGTAAATTATCCGCGAGTTAAGTGTACTATACACAGTTTACGGGTAATTTTGAGTAAAACAGTAATACGTGGCCAACATTTTTAGCACAGAAAATGTTAAAGATTTGGCCCAAAAAAATAAGGGTAAATTGTAAAAAAAAGTTACATAAGGTTTAGGTGTACTACAATTTAAATTTTAAAATTTAAATTCTGTAAAATAATACCTTAACATTGGGAATTTCTGAAAATAATATCTTGAGTTAATTTTTTGAATAATTTTAACTGATAAAATATAATAATATTATCAAAATTAAGGAAAATAATTAAGATTAAATCAATTTTAGCGGATGATATTATTATTTTTTTCGTTATTAAAATTGGTCAAAATATTAGTCTAAAGTATTAATTTTTCAAAATTATTAATCTAAAAATATTATTTTGTAAAGTCCAAATTTTAGGATTTAAATTATAAAAACACTCAGTTTTTTTTTTTTTTTTTGGCAATTCACCCAGAAAAAGATATGACATTTATAGATTTATAACGTGACTGAGAAGCCAAATGTTAATCAAGTAATAGTAGTTTTACTTAAATTTATTTTTTACAGTAAGTACTTTCAACAAAAAAAATTTATAGACATCACTTTAGTGAGATCATGCATGAACGTTTTCCTTAAGGACGTAAGCTACAAAATTAGCAGTCAATAATCTAATTTAAAACCCATTCTTTACTTGAATTGGACCATATAAATTTTGGCTGGAATGTCAAAAATTTGAGTTTATGACCTACCTCCAAAATAAAGAAAGAAAGAAAACCATTCGCTGATACGTACTGGTGATTTTTATTAGATTTTTGGATTTACCGTATAAACATTGATATTAATTGAGTTTAGAATATACGTGTATGTACTATTAAGAACAAGAGGTATCTATAACTGGATTAAAAAATAGTGAACATTTCTGTCGTCGTATACACGTTTATTCTTTGACGACATTATTGATATAACATTCATAGATACGAATAAAAAAAAAAATTTCTCTCTATTAAGAAACCACCAAAAAAAAAAAATGTTACTAGAGAACTCCACTACGATTTAAAAGTAACAAAAATTGTAATAATCGTAATTTTGTTTATTTTGGCTTTGTTAACGAATATTTTGTCAACCTAAAAAAATTAAGATATTTAATCGGAATGAGACTAAGATTTAGAGTGGTTCAGAGTGACCTGTGTCCATTGTACTTTATTACTATAGAGATAATTACAACTGATAACAAATGTAGCTAAAGTCTATTGCGACCAAGGTAGAGTGTTGACGTTAAATATAATTATAGTAAGAAATATGGGTTTTAGGTCCACGCAGTGGGCCCAATTATCATGTCGGTTGTGTGACTGATATAATTTGCTGATTTTGTCGTCGAATCTTCGTTTAAATAAGTCCCACTTGCGGAGTTGCCGTGGGTCACTGCGACGTGCATGCAGTTGGGGTTGACATTAACAAAACCAACATTATTACATTGTTTCACTTATCAAAGGGAAAGAAAACTTATTACAATATTATTCCACATATGCCTTGTCTCTCCGGATTGTTGTAAATAAGACTAACGTAATAGTTTTATAAATCTATGATGAAAATGAATCGTAATGCGAAATATTTGGGAAACAAACGAGAATGAGAGAAGAGTTGTAATATGATTTTTGCTTCTCAGTGCTTATCTGTCTATTAGAATTTGGATTTGGAATCAGCCCAATTTCTAGTTTAGACAAACTTTAACCGATGTGAACAGAATATGGTTTTCAGAAAATATATCAAATCTATTAATCCGCAAAAAGGTTTCAACCCATCAATCTAATCTAATTCTATCTTAAAGTGTGAACATGAAATGATTTTAGAGTTTTTTTTTTTTGGTTAATAACTAATATTTAGCTAGTAAAATAGTAATATAGTGGAGTAAGAAACGAGGTGTATAATAAAAGTCTAGACTTCAAAATATAACCAACTGAAAATTCTAAAATGTATAAAGTGTACGTACTTTTTTTTGTATAAAATAAAATGCGGGTTTTTTAGCATCGGTTACTTTTATATCAAGTGTCACCGATCCACATTAGTGAGCATTTTGAGAATAACAATTTTATTTGCATAATTCCTACTTGCAAATTGGATAAATTTGACGAATTAATGGGTTATTTTATAGTTTTGATTACGATTTTGAACGCATGAATATGATTCAAATCCAGAAAAATTCAATGTAATTGATGCGTCGTTTCACTATCTTTGTGTTAGAAATTAATTTCAAAATTGTTTTAGGTATGGTGAATTTATAAACTCTTTGTTAATAGAGGTAGCTCTTGTAATCATTTTATCTTTTATTCCGATAACGAAGCAGTCAATACATGTGCTAAAATTATTACTATTATTATTGTTATTATTATTTTAACGTTGATGTTTTGTTTAGTAATTGGATAATTTTTAATTGTATTTCTCGTATTCTAGCTAGCAATAAGTTTATTTTAATAATAAATTTTCTTTTACCTAAAAAAAAGATTGTCACATCACTTACTGTTAAAAGTTAATTGTCCCAATGTTTATATTTTAATTAATTGTAGTTAACAATTTGTGTCCAAATTAAAATAATATTGTGCTCTTTATGATGGAAAACATGCAAAAGGTGTTATAATTATTTGAAGGTAGAAATAGCGCAATTACCATTATCTGTAGTAAAACATAAATGAAACTTTTCAAAAACTAAGGTGTTATTTGGTAACATTTTTATTTTTTATTTTCTTAAACACAAAAATGAAAGTACTTTTCTCTTTTTTTTTTTGTATTTCAAAAATAAAAATGTGTTTGGTAATAATATAATATTTTTTGTTTTTTAAAATAAAAAAATAAATATATATTTGGTAACTAGCATTTTTTACTCTTGAAAGTGAAAATCAAAAGGGAGAGTAATAAAGGAAAAAAGAAGGAGAAAATAGGAGAGAAAAAAGTGGTATTTATCTTAATAAATTTCATAAGTGGTATTTTTCAAAATAAAACTTTAAAAAGTGATATTTTTAAAAATATTTTGGGATATTTTTGAAAAACATTACCAAAATTTACTATTATATTTTAAAAATACCACTTTTAAACTGTTTATTTTGAAAAATAAAATTTTTTAAAATATTAAGAAAAATGCCACTTTTACATTAGACTAGAAAGATAATAAAAAGAAAAATAGTGATGAGAAAAAAAATATTAAAAGAAATAGTGATGTGAGTCTAGATATGTCTGAATTTTGATACTAGTATTTCTACAAAATTATTTAAAAAAATTTTGAAAGTAAGAAATTTTTGTTTTCAAAATTTTAAAAAATTTGTTGTCAAATAAAAAAAAAAACAAAAAACAAAAGTAGTTTTATCAAACATACTTTTGAAAAGTATTTCTAATTTTTTGATTAAAAAACAAAAAAACTGTTTAAATAAATTGTTACTAAACAAACCCTAAGCTAGAGATTTATTTTTCATAAAAAAGGGCGTAGATGGAGCAACAAGAGTCGTAAGCGCTCTCTGTTAATTTCATTATTATTATTTGAAATAAAACGGGCTTCTCAAGAGAATAATATTAATAAAACTAAAAAACTTCAATTACAATACAAGAACAGAAGATTATAATTTCAAAGTTCTTAAAATGGTGATGAAAAATAAATTAAAAATGCAACAATAACAAAATTATGAGGTACTATAATTTTCTAAGAGAAGAAAATAATAAGAATCACCAGCAAATAATTATCTTCACTCGCTATTGGATTTCGTTCTTGGCGGGTAGAGTATTGTGATTTCAACACCAAATAAAATCTACGCCCCACTGAAAAAGAAAACTAACTTATCCGCATTATAGATCTAAATCCAAAGAAAAAAATTCTAAATTTAAGATTTAATAAATGGAACTAAAAATTCACACAGATAAAAAAATCTAATGGTGCTATAACCATATCCAAATCTGAACATATTATAAAAATAAGGAAATAAACAATAGATAAACCCTTCATCCCTAAAAAAGATTAAGGAGAAAAAGAGAGGAGGAGGAGAAGAAACTGAAGAAGGAGATTAGAACACTCCGTCTTTGGTCTCTTATGAAAGCGTCTGATATAGAGTTTTTTAGAGAGAAAGAAAAGTTTTTTTTTCTAGGGATCCTTTCTTTTGGCCTTGCTTTTTGAGTAGCTTCTATTAATTCCATTATTATTAGATGATTTAAAAAAATTGAAAGAAATAAAATACAATGTTACTCAGTTGCAACGCCAAAATGTGTCGTTTAATTTGATGATTGAAATAAAAAAAGAATAAGACTAAATAATATAATGGAATTAAAATATAATTTTTTTTAAGGAAAATACTTTCATTAATAATAAAAGGATGGTACAATACCTATAAAGGGATTTTGTTTACAAAACAGATAATTATAAAAAATTGATAAAAGTCATTGGACAAAAATTGCACACATGGATCTTAGCCAAATCGACTCATGAAGAGGAGATTTATGTAGGTCACTATTGATGTGTGTTTTGATAGAACTCTATACCTCAACAGTTGGCTTGTTGTGTTCATTTCTTCAGCATTTATTGTCTCTTATTTCTCATCAAAAAACTATAAGAGGGTAAAAACTGCCTTATACACAATCTAGATTTGAACATATTTGGTAAGAAACCACCATAAATCTAGATATAGGTGGACTAAAACAATAAAAAATATAAACAAACACTATAAACTGCCACAAATCTAGATTTGGGGGATATCAAAATCACTGTGAATCTACTAGGGGGAAAACTATCTCCCTATATAGGAGAGTTATTTAACAATACTACTAAAAACCGGAAAGAAAACTGTAAAAAAAACCTGTACCAGAGAGAAAGAAGACCTCCCTCCTTGGTAGGAGAAGTACCTGTTAACGTAAGAGAGCTGTTGCTGATAGAGGAATTCTGGCGGGGAAGAGAAACCTCGATTCTAGAGAGAAGCAACTCTCTCTGTCTCTGAAACTTCTAAATTTTTGCCTTCAAATTCAGTTGACTTGATTAATTAAAATATAAATTGAATGGCCAATTGAATTGTTTACGTTCATTTGAATATTTGAACGAATTTCTTAATTAGGATTATTTTGCTTGGTTGGTATTTGGAAACGAATGAAATAGTAATAATTTTGACAAAAATATCTTAATTCATAATATATGGATTATAATTATGTATTAGGATGTATTAGGATATTTTTATTAGGATATTTTTGAAGTGCTTATTTTATGATAATTATTATAGTAATTAATTTATTCAAATAAAAATATAGTTCAATTCAAATATTGAGTCTTGACTAGTTGATTGTATCAAGTTGGTTTGTTTGTTTTTATTTTTAATAAAGTAATATAGGTTGTAGAGAATTGGAGTTCATGTAATGTTATATAACATAAAAAAAAAAAATTGGTGTAAAATGTGTGATATAGTTAAGTGGTAATTTAGAAATAATAATATTTTACATGCGATAATGAAATACTATTCTAGTAGTAATCTTAAGAAATATAAGTGATTTCTATCTCTTTTATCAAAATTAAACATATGAATGATATACGAAAATTGTCATTGCATTTCAATTACCATACCATGAGACCAAACGTCGACACTTAGAAAGGATGCTCTGAAGCTCAAATCCAAGACTACCTCACTGTTTCAACTTTTATTATTAGGTTAGTAATCGTAGAAAGGAGTCATTTGTCAACAAAATTAGAGTGTTTTTCTTCCCAAATCAACTCTCTACTACAATAGTGTTATTCGTTAAAATGTAATATTCCTATAAAAACATGAAGCAACCGAGTTTGCAAACCACATGGCCTACTTGTATTACACATGTACATAATACATACACAGCATCATTACTTACATAATGCATATATATAGCCAGGCCAACATCCATATTGCAAAATTTTGGAGTCTTTATTTAATTATGAATCTGGCAATATTAATATAATCAACGAGTTAAAAAAATTATTCATACCGAATTTTTTCACGTAAATGATTATTTGATCACCGTTAAATAATAATCTAATAACTTAAAAGAAAATTTAAAAGAAAATTTAGATAAGTGAAAAAAATATCATATACATATATTTATTATATATATATTTATTTTTTGAAAATGAAGAGCAGTCGATCAAAAATAGTTGTAATTGGTAAAGCAAATTTGGTAAAATAAAATCAGGGACAGAGGATGTGAGATCCAACTAGAAAAATAGGAACCATTAAATTAATTATTGGCAAGCAAAGTTAAAGTAGCAAGGAGAGGGTCCATCGTAAGGCGTGCAGACGTGGCAAGTGGTGAGCGTGCCATGTTGGCCAGATTACCGACATTTTTGGTTCCATGATTTTGGGACCCACTTTATCTTCCTCCTCACCCACTAGTTTGCCTTTAATGAGTGCTTACCAGGTGGAGTCTTCTCCTCCTTAAGCCCCGTTGCTTCTCTGTTTTATTGGCTCTAAATTAGACAAAGTATAATGAAATCGATTATTGGCTCCCAAACCAATAAGGTAAAAAAAAGTTTATTATTCTTCTTTCTCCAACATTTTTATTGTTTTGCGACTTTATTTCCCATAATTAGTAGCGAGCTCTTTATCTTTAAAATAAATAAATATAGAAGAATTAGAAGAAAGCTCTTCACATGTGATCACCTTAAAAAGTTCTGATCCTTTTAAGTTTCTTCCTTTATAAATAGAGCAATGGTACCGAGCATCCTGAGATCTCAAGTATCATAAGAGTGTCAATTTTTCTACGGAAAATAGAATAGAAAAATAGAATGATATGGAATGACAATTTAGGTGGAATTTAGAAGATGATATGAATGACACTTTAGGTGGAATTTAGAATAAAACTGAGTATATTAATTTCATCTTCTAATAAAACACTGATACCTCCTAATGATCGATTCTTTATGGTGCTTCATAACATGATTCTTATAAATGATTTGTTTGTTTTCTTTGTTCTTTGACATGTTTTAACCTAAATCAAATTTAGCTTATAACTTCGACAATTCATGATCCTTTCTAACATTATCAAAGTCATTTATTGGTATAAGATTCATGTGAGATCTATGTTAATAAACGGTCGTTATTAGATAAACATATTTGTCAGTGACGCTTCTCATGATTTTTAATTATTGGCAATAGTGAAATATAGTATCTTTGACATCACTCTCAGATACGTGATATTGGAACAGTTCAAGGATTTTATTTTAATTTATTTCACATTACAAATGTTGCATAATCATATCCCCTACGATCAGTTTCACCTGAATAAACAGCCGTAATTGGTTAGACATATGGATGTTCCCAAAGAACAATGTGAAATTAGGTAAAATACACTTTTTTTATAATCAGGTTTAGAAAATACACCCCTCTCAATAAATTTTAAGTAAATACATCCCTTAAAAATAAAGATGCAAAAGAATTTATATACCTATAAGTTAAGAGCACTACATGGTGTTGAGTGCTAAACGAAGTGTCTAAAAACTTGACTAAAAAAAAAAATAGAGTTTGAATATTGTATGCTAGATAGGGTGTCGGGAACATTAGACAAGTGTGTCGAGTAGTGCTACACAAGATATCTAACTCGACCTCATTGTCTAGTTAGATCTGGACCATTAATAGAATAAGTGGTAGAAGCATTTTTGTTTTATAATTTTAAATTAAAGCTTAAAAAGGGTATTCACAAAAAAAGAAACTATTGAGTGAGGTATATTTTCTAAAATATACATTGGAAAAGATGCATTTTGCTAACAACACTAATATATTTTTTTTGAAAGGAATAACAACACTGATATTGATTTCCAAAAGATAAATTAAAAAACTCTTACATTAATGAAATATTTTCAGTCTAACTTTTATTATTTCACCATAGGCAATGGCACTTGAAACGGATCTGGTTAACTAGTATAATGATATTCTTTATGGACGATCTATAAAAATCTGGATTTTGGGAGGGTAATTTGGACATTTTACTAATTTTTCAGATATAATATTGAGGGGATTAATTTGTAAAAGTTTTTTGTAGAATGATTAAATTGCAATTTTTGGAGGACTGATTTAAAAGAGATTTGAAATTTTGGGGACTTCTGTGTAATTTTTGAAAAATTACACAACCCTATAAGACAAGGCTACATGCCCTGTTCTTTTTCTTTCTCTCTCTCTCTCTCTCTCTCTTCTCTGTCTTTCCCCCGATCTCTCTCTCTCTCTCTCTCTCTCTCTCGGATCTCTCTCTGCCCGTCGACGTCAGACCGCTGCAGGAGTTGCCATCCGCCCGCACAACCGACCGGCAAAGCCTCCCCGTGCGACGCCGAAGTCGCGTCACCCGTCCCTGGTTACTACCATCGCCTGCAACGCCGGAAAAGCTCCAAGAGACCGAATCGGATTTTTGGCCGCCAGCGACGATTCTGGCCACCATTCAACCTCCAATCGGTCCCGTTGGATTTGTCTCGTCGCAAGGAGCATTAAGGTATATATATTTCAACCCCATTTTGCTCGGATTAAAAGTTGTCATTTTTGGATATTTTGAGTTTAAGTTTGACTTTTTGATCCGGCCGTTGGATTGTGTTTTTATTATCATTTTTAGATAGTTCTCGGAAAATAGAAAAGTTTGATATATATATATATATATATATATATATTGTCTATGTTTGGTGATCGGCACAAAAATCGAGATCGGAAGGTTAAGATTTGTCTCGATTTACGTGCCACCAGTCCGGTGTGGGCGCTGACCCGAATTGGATAAGTTATATGTCTAACATAGCTATTTTGGGTGCTAGGAATTTAGTGAAAAAGTCCGTTTGTAGAATTGAAACTCCGTTGAGAAGTTGGTTTTTCGCAAGAGCACGATCGAGGGCTTAGAATTGGTTTCTGACCCTCTGGGTAATCGTCAACGACACCTTGAGGATTCAATAGCGTGGTATTGCTATTAGAGCGAGGTAGGGATTCAATTAGCTCTGTTTTAAATCGTTTTCGAATAAAACTTACTTTTTACAACATATAAGAAGAAATGTGATTTCTAGACTATTTAAATATCTATGATGAGAATTGATTGTATGATGTATACGTATTATATTGCTCTAAAATTTTTTTGAGTACAGGTTATTTTGGGTATATTAAAAATAGGGCCGTTATATTGCCTGTTTTTCTATAAAAACCTAGTATGCTGATTTTATCAAAAAACCAGAGCATGATTATTTTCACACTTCAGTTCTGTATTGCACATGTTATAGGATCATACATGAGCACCGTGTTAGCATCATAGGTTTACAAAGTGGCACTGCGTACCCCACTGTCGGTGTAGAGTCCGTAAACCCGCTCGGGGTTTTGTTACTTTTGATTACCTCCCCATTTGGCAAGCGTAGGCAATTCGGTTGCCTTTCCAGGTTTGGTAGGCGACACATGGGTGTTCCTTCCGGATATGGGCTTAGGTATCAGGCAGGCTATTAGGCATACTTAGTGCCATCATCCTAGGTTTCCACAGATGAGAGGATGAGAGCTCATGGGTATGTGTTGATTTGTGTCATGTGTATATGGATTAAATGGTTTTGATTACACTACTTTATATATATATATATATATATATATATAGATTTCCGGTTTGGATTATATATATATATGTATGTTTTGGACTAAACTAACCATGCAGGAATTCTCCATCAATAAAATATTTTTGACCGGATAATTATTTTTTCTACTGGGTATTTTATGCTTACTTTCTCTACTTTTTCCTCAGGTGGTATCTAGTGTGATATCGGTGATCAAAAGGAGTAAGAGGTCATCTTAATTGTAGTTCGTCTCTTAGTAATACTAGAAGCTTATCGTCTTGGTGTTTGGATTGTTTGGGCTTTGTATTAGTATTAAATCAAGATTTACTGTTTTCTATTTTGTCTGTGAACTTATGTATGCCATTCTGGGATTTGAGTTTCGTTGTGGATGAT
This sequence comes from Parasponia andersonii, assembly GCA_002914805.1. Taxonomy (NCBI): domain Eukaryota; kingdom Viridiplantae; phylum Streptophyta; class Magnoliopsida; order Rosales; family Cannabaceae; genus Trema; species Trema andersonii. The sequence goes on along the minus strand of JXTB01000233.1, from coordinate 237,181 downwards.
GATGTTGCTTGGAACTATATTTGATTTCACGTTTTTAAATAATTATTTGATCTATGTTTAATGATGTATACGAACTGTGAGAGTGGTTTACGGGATGAAATTCCAATTATTTTATTTAAATAGACCGTTTTATAAAAACTAGAAATTTTGACATTTTTCAAATAAATCAAGGAATTTCCTATCTTTGTGAAATTCCCCTTCTGCCACTGGCCCAGGTTTTGGGTTGTGACAGAAATTTTTGGTATCAGAGCTTTGAGTTTAATAGCTCAGATGCATCACCATTAATCTAGATTAAAGTTATTTTTATGGTAAGCATGCATCATTATCTCACTAACAATTTGGCATATTGTTTCAGACTAGTAAGGATGCCTCCTAGAAGAGTACCGAGGCACCAGCCAGGTGTCGACCTTCTCGTCTGGATTTCACTTATCTGATCAAGGCATTGCAGCAGACATTTGTCCAGATGAGCAATCCAGACTGTCAGCCTCCAGTTCCGAGGGAACAACAGTTGGATCAGGTTGATCATCTCCAACGGTTCATACATTTCCAGCCAAGGCAGTTTGATTGTAGACAAGAAGCTCTCACGGCAATTGCTTGGTTACGTGAGATAGAGAGGCACTTTCGGGCCTTTGGTACTCCGATTGAGTTTTGGGCTATGTTTGCTGTTACCCATTTGATGGGAAGTGTCATTCATTGGTGAGAGACAATGGAACGGATGCAAGATGTAGTGGGCTTGACTTGGGAAGACTTTGAACGGATTTTCAAGGCCAGTATGCCAATAAGGATCAGCAAGATGAAGTTTTGAACCGGTTTGAGACTTTAATTCAAGGTAACAGAACAGTGAATGAGTACCTAATAGAGTTCACTGAGTTGGCAAGTGTTGCTCTTGGACTGGGTACGAGTGAGAAGTTCTGAGTTGCCAAGTTCAGGAATCATCTGAATCGGAACATTTTCTATAGGATTGGTACTCAGACCTTCCGTACTCTTCCTGAGATTGCAGTGGCTGCCCAGCAAGCAGAGGCCATCGAAGAAGGATTGGATTCTAGGAGGAACCAGCGGGGAGGTAATGATAGAAAAGTCACCAGAAGGAACCAAGGGCAGTGGTCAGCCTAGGGTACTCTGAATAATGGGAGCTCGAATAGCAATGGTTCTTCAGGGGATGGCAGAGGCACTCCGTATAGAGGATATTTTATTTATGGCTAGCAGGGTCATCGGAAGAAGGAATGTCTTAACTGTCTGCAGAAATCTCCTCTTTCTCTGGGAGGACTACAGAGAAGCCAGTCCGGTTCTGTTTCTTATTAGAACACTCAAGCGAGGCCGCAATAGTCACAGGGTGCTTCGCAGGCTTTTACTTCTCCTAAGCCTTATCAGCATCAGTACCGCCCTCAGGGTTTTACTCAGAACTTTCAGGCTCCACAGGCCTCATAGAGTCAGAGTAGGCTTAGATATGGCAGTAGTGGTCCAGGATCTAGAAGTAGTCGTCCTGGTCAGAAGAGAGACAATAAGGGGAAAGGGAAGGTGACTGGCTAAGTCTATGCTTTTACTGGGGCAGACGACACTCAGGATCGCACCGGTCGAGGTGTTGTTGACGGTATGATCCTTCTTTCACACTCTTGGGGACATGTTTTGCTTGATACTGGTGCATCCCATTCATTTATATCCTTATTGTTTGCTCAACTATTGGGGTTGGAATTTTCTAATTTGGATTATGTATTGACGTTAGGTACACCTTTGGGAGGAGTAGCCGATGTGTCTAGTGTGTGTAAATCTTGTCGGGTTGTGGTTTGTGATAGGAAGTTACTTGCTGATTTGATTGTGTTGCCGATGGGACAGTACGACGTAATACTCGGTATGGATTGGTTGTCGAAATATCGAGCAGTTGTGGACTGTCATAAGAAGCGGGTGACTCTTTTCCCTGGTAATGGGCAACCTTTTGTCTATCGGGCTGGGATGAGTCCGTTGAAGCCTAGTCCTGTTCTGAAAGCGTGCATGGGTGGAAGAAAGAATCTTGAGTGTTATGGGAACTTGTTTGCCATGGATGGCAAGGTAAGGACAAACGATCAAGACCCATGGATTCCGGTGGTGTGTGAGTATTCGGAGGTGTTTCCTGAAGACTTACCGGGGTTACCACCAGATAGGGAGATCGAGTTCTGTATTGAACTAGTTCCTGGAGCTCAGCCAGTTTCTATTCCAACCTATCGCATGGCGCCTGCTGAGATGGAAGAATTAAGAGAACAGTTGGATGATTTTTTCTCCAAGGGCTTTATTCGCAGTAGCACTTCTCCTTGGAGTGCTCCTGTTTTGTTTGCGAAAAAAGCTAATGGTTCGTTGAGACTTTGTGTGGACTACAGGAAGTTGAATCAGTTGACAGTGAAGAACAAGTATCCTTTGCTAAGGATAGATGAGTTGTTTGATCAATTCAGTGGTTCAAGGTTCTTCTTTAAGATCGATTTGAGATCCAGTTATCATCAGTTGAAGATAAAAGAGGATGATATTCCAAATACAGCATTCAGAACCCCATATGGTCACTTTGAGTTTCTGGTGATACCATTTGGTTTGACGAATGTTCCCACAGCATTTATGGATCTCATGAATTAGATTTTTAGGCTGTTTTTGGATTGTTCTGTGGTTGTGTTTATCGATGATATCTTGGTGTATTCCAAGACTCGAGAAGAACATGCTGAATATCTGGGGATAGTACTTAAGACCTTGAGAGATCATCAGTTGTATGCTAAGAAATCAAAGTGTGACTTTTGGATGTGGGAAGTGAAGTTCTTGGGCCATGTCATTTCTCACAGAGGTATTTCAGTCGATCTCGCTAAGATTGAAGCTGTCTAGAAGTGGGAAAGACCGAGAAATATGACAGAGGTATGTAGTTTCCTCGGTTTGGCTGGCTACTACTGCTATTTTGTGCAAGATTTCTCGAGAATTACTTTGTCTTTGATGAAGTTGACCAGGAAGGATGTTAAGTTTGTTTGGGATCACGAAAGTGAAGAAGCTTTTATCAGGTTGAAGCAGAGTTTAACCACCGTACCAGTTCTTACTGTTCCTGACAGTAACGAGCCTTATGTGGTGTATACTGATGCTTCGAAGATATGTTTGGGATGTGTCTCAATGCAGAATGGTCGAGTTGTGGCTTATACTTCTCGTCAGTTGAAGCCACATGAAAAGAACTATCCCACCTATGATCTGGAACTTGCAGCAGTGATCTTTGCATTGAAGATTTGGCGACATTACTTGTATGGTGTAAAGTTTGACATATTCTTCGATCATAAGAGTTTGAAGTATCTCTTTACTCAGAAAGATCTAAACTTGAGACAACGAAGATGGGTTGAGTATATGGAGGATTATGACTTCGACCTACAGTATCATCCTAGTAAGACCAATGTTGTAGCTGATGCACTGAGTAGGAAGCCTCGTGGTGCACTAGCTGCACTGATGTTTGAAGATTGGAGGAACTTAGTTGCGATTGGTGACTACAACTTGCAGTTTTTCGAGAATGAAGGGGTTACTTGCCTGAGCAACATTGTGATTTCAGCATCACTTCTCTAGATTGTCCAATGGAGTCAGTGGCAAGACAGGGAGTTGAGGAAAATCTGGAACCGGCTTCAGAATGGTGAACAGTTAGATGGTTGGAGCACTAACAGAGAAGGGTTTTTGCTTTTCAATGGGAAGTTAGCTATAGCTGATGAGCCTAATTTTCTAGAAATCATTCCAACTGAGGCTCACAAATCAAGATTTGCAGTACATCCGGGTAGTACCAAGATATACCGAGACTTGAAGCAGCAGTAGTAGTGGAAAGGTATGAAGAAGGAGGTAGCTACCTTTGTGGCTAAGTATTTGACTTGTCAGCAAGTCAAGGCTGAACANTGTTTGAAGATTGGAGGAACTTAGTTGCGATTGGTGACTACAACTTGCAGTTTTTCGAGAATGAAGGGGTTACTTGCCTGAGCAACATTGTGATTTCAGCATCACTTCTCTAGATTGTCCAATGGAGTCAGTGGCAAGACAGGGAGTTGAGGAAAATCTGGAACCGGCTTCAGAATGGTGAACAGTTAGATGGTTGGAGCACTAACAGAGAAGGGTTTTTGCTTTTCAATGGGAAGTTAGCTATAGCTGATGAGCCTAATTTTCGAGAAATCATTCCAACTGAGGCTCACAAATCAAGATTTGCAGTACATCCGGGTAGTACCAAGATATACCGAGACTTGAAGCAGCAGTAGTAGTGGAAAGGTATGAAGAAGGAGGTAGCTACCTTTGTGGCTAAGTATTTGACTTGTCAGCAAGTCAAGGCTGAACATCAGAGGCTAGCTAGATTACTTCAGCCGTTGTCAATTCCGGAATAGAAGTAGGACAAGATCATGATAGACTTCGTGACCTGTTTGCCAAAGACCTTGAGAAAGAATGATGCAGTTTGGGTGGTAGTTGATCGGTTGATGAAGAGTGCTCACTTTGTACCGATCCGGATGGACTATTCACTTACTAAGCTCAGTAGACTGTATATGGAGAACATTATATACTTGCATAGTGTTCCTTCAAGCATAGTCTCCGACAGATATCCAAGGTTCACTTTTAAGTTTTGGAGAGCCTTGCAAAAAGCATTGGGTACGTAGTTGGATATCAGTACGGCTCACCATCCTGAGTCAGATGGTCAGTATAAAAGGACCATTCAGATTCTTAAGGATATACTACATTGTTGTATACTGGACTTTGGTGGGAACTGGGATGATCAATTCCCTTTGGTGGAATTTGCTTATAATAACAGTTACCATACCAGTGTGGGTATGGCTCCATATGTGGTATTATATGGGAGGTCGTGTAGATCGCCTTTGTGTTGGGCAGAAACCGAAGAGCGTGTTACTCTTGGACCTGAGTTGATTAAAGAGACTATTGAAAAGTTCAAGGATATCCAAGAGAGACTCAAAGAGATTCATAGTCGTCAGAAGAGTTATACTGACCCGAAGAGGCGTGAGGTAGAGTTCGATACTGGTAATTCCGTATTCTTGAAAGTGACTCCAAGGCGAGGTGTGACAAGATTTGGGGTTAAGGGTAAGCTTGCTCCAATGTATATTAGTCCCTTTGAGGTCACTAAGAGAATTGGACCAGCGGCGTATCACTTGAATCTGCCTGTACAGTTGGGTCACATGCGTAATGTGTTTTACATGTCAATGTTGAAGAAGTACACACCGGACCCATCTCATGTTGTTCAGTACGTGCATGTACCGATCCAAGAAGATGTATCCTATGAAGAGCAACCTGTTTGTTTGTTGACTAGAGAGTTGAAGGTGCTTCGCAACAGAGAGATTCCTCTTGTCAAGGTGCTTTCGGAACATCACAAAGAAAACGAGGCTACTTGAGAACTCGAGACGGAGATGTACGAGAAGTACTCTCATTTGTTTGACCTTCAGTCAGAAGTTGTATTGTGATGTAAACCTTGACATGTACTTTAAATTTTGTGACGAAATTCTTTTAAGGAGGAGAGAATGTAAAAACCCGGATTTTGGGAGGGTAATTTGGACATTTTATCAATTTTCTAGATATAATATTGGGAAGATTAATTTGCAAAAGTTTTGTGCAAAACGACTAAATTACAATTTTTGGGGGACTGATTTGAAAGAGATTTGAAATTTTGGGGACTTATGTGCAATTTTTGAAAAATTGCACAGCCTTATAAGACAGGGCCACGTGCCCTGTCTTTTTTCTTTCTCTCTCTTTCTCTTTTCTCTCTTTCCCCCCTGTCCTTTTTCTCTCTCTCTTTCTTTTCTCTCTTTTTCCCCCCGATCTCTCTCTCTCTCTCGGATCTCTCTCTACATGTCGACGTCAGACCACTGCAGGATCCGCCATCGCCGTTGTCTGCCTGCGCAATTGACCGACAAAGCCTCCCTATGTCCTTGGTTGCCGCCGTCACCTGCAATGCCAAAAAAGCTCCAAGAGGCCGAATCTAATTTTTGGCCGCCGGCGACGATTCCGGCCACCATTCGACCTCCAACCAGTCCCGTTAGATTCATCTCGTCGCAAGGAGCATCAAGGTATATATATGTCAACCCCATTTTGCTCGGATTAAAAGTTACTTTTTTTGGATATTTTGAGTTTAAGTTTGACTTTTTGATCCGGC
>JXTB01000233.1:156590-231061 GCA_002914805.1 Parasponia andersonii | reverse complement strand
CTATGTTTGGTGACCAGCACAGAAATCGAGATCGGACGGTCAAGATTTACCTCGATTTGCATTCCACCGGCCTGGTGTGGGCTCGGACCCGAATTGGACAAGTTATATGTTTAACCTAGCTATTTTGGGTGCTAGGAATTCAGTGAAGAGGTCCGTTTGTAGAATTGAAGCTCTGTTGAGAAGTTAGTTTTTCACAAGAGGACGATCAAGGGCTTGGAATTGGTTCCCGATTCTTCGAGCGATCGTCAATGACACCTTGAGGATTCAATAGTATGATATTGCTATTCGAGCGAGGTAGGGATTCAATTACCTCTGTTTTAACTCGTTTTCGAATAAAACTTACTTTTTGCAATATATGAGAACAAATGTGATTTCTAGACTATTTAAATATTTGTTAGTAAATTGACCTAACACTTAGGAAAATTATGCATGTATGCAGATATGGAAAATACATGATCATATCATGAATGCAGCGGAAAAATTAGCAGATTTAGGTTTTAAAATTTTTACATGAAAATAGTTTTCATAACCATATAATACACATATATCATATACAGGATCATGTACAATATAAATCAAATCTAGATACAAAACCCTAGAGAAGAGATTAGGGTTTACCTCTTGTACTGTATTCCTCATTGATCTCCTTGTTAATGGTGATCAAACCTCCAACCCTAGATCTTCTTGTCTATGCTCTTGCTCTTGGTTGACGAAGCGAGTAGTACCAAGTCAAACTTTTGTTGGAGAACGATCAAGAACGCCTTCTTAATCCTATGGAACACCGGGATGTGAGATAAGACTATAAGATTGTAGGAAACATTTTTCTCTCTCCCTTAGCCTAGGTTGGCTGAAATCTCTCTCTCTCCCTTAGCCTTATGCGTGTGACTCCTTAGAGTTACTCTGTAGTTTTTTCTCTCATATATCTTATATATATGGGACCAAAAACTGCTAACCCTAGTCCAATTAGGATTGGGCTTGTTCTCCAATTTGGGCTTTGGGTGTATTTTTATAAATATGTCCAACTCATGAAATTTATTTATAAAAATATCAACTTCTGTGTAGAATCATTATTTTACACAGTTTCATGAAACTTATTTCACAAATACCACCAACCAATTAATGAGCTTAATTGAGTTAGACAAGGGACCTAGTGTATCCAAATAATCTAAGCTCCAATAATATGATAAATACATAATAACTCTTATTATGGTATTTATATAAATATTATTAGTAAGGATGACACTCTACTAAAGGCCCAATCCTGCACTCTTAGATTAAATGTCATGTCTTTTATAGAAATTTAATCAACTAACCTTGATTAATTGATCCATCTAGCATATTCTATACCACATATATAATCTCTATACAATGCCGTAGTTGGATAGGTGAAATTACTGTAATACCCTTCCAACACCTATTTACCTTTAAGTTACCATCTTTCTGTCAAGGAATAATGTTGTCGATATTTTTGTTCTCAATGGCCATTTAGATAAAATTATCAACCAATTCACAAAGTGGATACTAAGATCTTAGATTTAATTATTCCATGAATCTTGAAAGATCCTAAAGTGGCATTAATGTATAGTGTCCTTAACTATTTAGTGTTCCCATCAATTCATAAGCCATAACTTCTAATATGCCAGAGTTCACCCCTAACTTCATAGAGGTTAATCTTTTAACAAATCAAAATGCTATAACCCATGAAAATAAGTCCAGTCAAACATCAAAGATTAAGATTTATATGCTAAGAGCTAGTTTGTGATAATATAAGAATTGAGTTACGGTATTCTAATTCTTTATATTATTTGGTCCAGTTTAATACACATAACTTGTTTATGTTGTATTAGTGTTTCTATCAGAAGTCAGATATTTCAATGATTTGAGACACATCATTCTCGTTGAGATAGACAAACACTACAACCTATAGTAAGTAAAGTATTCCATTTTTATTTACAGATTATAAACTACTTCATTTAAACTTAGATAAAGAAACAAGTCTCCCCATAATTAATATTTAATCATGTTTGTTTCTTTATACACATATCAAGTCATGGAATCTTTTTTCAGATGAATAAACTATTCAACTAAGATAGTTTAATATACCAAATATCATAATTTCATATAAGAGATAGTTGTTTATATTCAAGAGAGTAAAATTGGAAATCTGCTTTTTAGGGCAAAAATCCCAACAATATCTGTGATGGAAATTGATTGTATGATGTATACATATTGTATTGCTCTGAAAATTTTCTGAGTGCAGGTTATTTTGGGTATATTAAAAATAGGGCCGTTATGCTGTCCGTTTTTCTATAAAAACCTAGTATGCTGATTTTACCGAAAAACCAGAGCATGATTATTTTCACACTTCAGTTCTGTATTGCACATGTCATAGGATCATACATGAGCACCGTGTTAGTATCATGGGTTTACAGAGTGGCGCTGCGTGCCCCACCATCGGTGTAGAGTCCGTAAACTCGCGCGGGGTTTTGTTACTTTTGATTACCTCCCCATTTGGTAGGCGTAGGCAATTCGGTTGCCTCTCCAGGTTTGGTAGGCGACACATGGGTGTCCTCTCCAAGTATAGGCTTAGGTATCAGGTAGGCTGTTAGTTATACTTAGTGCCATCATCCTGAGTTTCCACAGATGAGAGGATGAGAGCTTATGGGTATGGGTTTGATTTATGTCATGTGCATATGGATTGAATGGTTTTGATTACACTACTTTTATATATATATATATATATATATGGATTTCCAGTTTGGATTTTATATATATATATATATATGTATGTATGTATGTTTTAGACTAAATTAACCATGCAGAAATTCTCCATCACTAAAATATTTTCGACCGGGTAATTGTTTTTCTTACTGGGCATTTTATGCTCACCCCTCCCCTACCTTCTTTCTCAGGTGGTGTCCAGTGCAATCTCGGTGATCAAGAGGAGTAAGAGGTCATCTTGATTGCAGTTCGTCTCTTGGTAATGCTAGAAGCTTGTCATCTTGGTGTTTGGATTGTTTGGGCTTTGTATTAGCATTGAACCAAGATTACTGCTTTCTATTTTGTTTGTAAACTTGTGTATGCCATTCTGGGATTTGAGTTTCGTTGTGGATGATGATATTGCTTGGAACTATATTTGATTTCGCAATTTTAAATAATTATTCGATCTATGTTTAATGGTATATACGAACTGTGGGAGTGGTTCACAGGATGAAATTCTAATTATTTTATTTAAATGGACCGTTTTATAAAAACTAGAACTTTTGACACTTTTCAAATAAATCAAGGAATTTCCCACATTTGTGAAATTCCTCTTTTGCCATTGGCCCGGGTTTGGGTCGTGACACGATCTCAAGTTTAAAATTAGCTTTTGGCCTCTACCAAAATCTAATAATAAGAAAAAAAAATTATTTTTTTCCCCTCTTTTTATAAAGAAGCCCTATTGATAAGCCAACAAGAATAAAATTATTAATATAAAACGCCGTATTTATAAATAAGTTGGTAGTTGAACTGAATGTCCTATTATTAGAAAAAACTTCTAAATTATTGAACTGAAAAGCAACTTCACCTAATTATATATTGTCTTTCGAAAAATTATTTTCCAATCTTGTTTCCTTCTGCCGTCCCAAAAATCCACGTATTCTCCTCCCCTCCCCCCAAAAAAAAGGATAATATCATTTTTAGATCTTGTATTTTGATACTTTCTTCAGTTTGTATCTTATATTTTGGTTATTATCAATATTGACCCTTAAATTTAATATTTGTTAAAAATTTATATCCTGACACTAATTTAAAGCAGTTAATTTAATAAGATAATTTAATAAACTTCTTCTCAAATGGTTTATTTTCAAGTTTTTAAACCGCACCTTGATAGATTAGCTACTCTAAATTAGTGACCATATATAAATTTGTAACAGATTTCAAATCTAAAAGTTAATATTAAGAATAATCAAAACACAATGTACAATTTGAACAAAGTGTCAAAATAAATAAAAGTGAAAAAATAAAAATAATATAGGAGTAATATCACTTTTATACGTTGTATTTTGACACTTACTAAAATAATTTAATAAACTTCTTCTCGGATCAATTTTTATATAATTTATTTTCAATTTTTTAAATGACATCTTAATAAATTAAATTTTCAATTTTTTAAATGGCATCTTAATAAATTAACTACTTTAAATTAGTGTCGGAATATAAATTTATAACTAATTTTAAATCTAAAAGTCAATATTGATAATAACCAAAACATAATATACCATTTGAATAAAATGTCAAAATGCCAAGTATAAAAGTGAAATTATCCCAATATCTACAAAATAAAAAACCCCCTTATGTGAATTAACTTTAACTTCTTATTTATTTTTCTTGCATTAGTTTCTTTTAGAGAAAATAGAATGGTATCTTTTAGACAGTTGTTTTAATAATTAATGGTTGGGTACGGGTGAGATATGTCTATTCCACCATCCCAACCATCACGGATACGGTATAGAATACACATGAGTAACGCATGTGCCCATTAAGAACTATAAAATAATACATGTATGCCATAAAAAAAAAAAAAAATTTAAATCCAACACAATTTAATACAAAATTAATAACTAAATAAAAATCATAATGTAAGATGAGTTTCTATATATTTCATATGTTTTTGTTTATTTTTTATATAAAAAATTATGTAATTCATTTTTTTTTATTGTTTATATTAATCGGATAGGGTAGATTTGAGTAAAAGTTTGCACCCAAATCCCACCCAATAAGTTACCCATAGATAAACGAGCAAATTTGTAAAAATTGCCATAATTAGTTAATATTATGAACATTTATTTTGATGACTTTGAAAAGTTGGCCATTCTCCTAAAGAAAGCCCTCTTTAATTGCACAAAGGGGTAGACCATGGACATATGCACATACAACAAGTGAAAACAAATACCAAAGAATACAGTTTTACGCAGTAAACATTGTAAAATTTAACCTCTCGCAATGACTAGAAATCGTACTTTCGAGAAACCATAAGTAACTCTGAACAAGCGCTCAAAACTTGGTTTAAATGGTAGACAAAAATGACTAGATTCAAAGAATGAAGAGACCCTCATCTAGACTTTCTTCTCATTTTTGTGTGAAACTGTAAAATTCTCTCCTCGTGTTTTAATAGTGTATCAATTTGTATTGTGTCTAGTTTAGATCACAGAATCAACATCACTGGGGTCGAGCTTTTAATAGCCCAAGCCTCCTGTGCCTGGTTACACCGCAGAGGGCTCCTCATCATCAGGAAGTTCCACAACAACAGCTTCGGTGGTAGTCAACAATGATGACACACTACATAACGGGTAAACGGTAAATAGTAAGTAAGGTTCTTGTTTTTCTTATAGGTAGAAAAATAGGAACGTTCTTGCTTAGACGTGATAAGGAGCTCAAAAATATTAATCAATAATTCAACATTGCAAAGGTCTTGTAAGGGTGTGTGAATCAGTACCTTGCAGCATCTACCAAGGCCGTTCTAATGACTTTCAAAGGATCGATGATTCCTGACTTTATCATGTCCACATATTCACCTTAATGAGGAGGAAAACAGATTAAATGCACCAATTTTTATAACAAAATTCAAGAGCCAATGCTGTTTACCAATTTATTTTCATTAAATCACTAAAGACAAACCTTTTGCTGCGTCGTATCCAAGGTCAGGATTGTCCTGCTCCAATAGCCTAGCAACAATAACTGCCCCCTCTACTCCGGCATTAGAAGCAATTGTACTCACGGGCATCTGTCAAAATCATCCAGCAAAATATTGATGACAAATCAAGATATGCCTTGTCAACATGTATTCCATTTCCCCTACCCCCACCGCCGCCCCCCCGGTAAATTCTATTTTTCACGAATTGTTTATTAGAAGATGCAGCAGCACAAAACTGAATTGGTGTCTTTGAAGAACAAAAACAGATGAAATGTTTTTGTTTATTGCTTGATCCAAAGAAAATGAGCAATTATTAATTAAAATTAAAAAAATGTCAGAAACCTTAAGAGCATTCTGAATGATCTGAACACCAATCTTTTGATCAAAGTTTGCAGTCGGCAACTTCTCCAGCTCCTTCGAGGCATATAAAAGGGCAACACCACCACCTATACGTAGGAAGCTATTAATTTACCATTTAATTACTCCAACCCAACAAGGTAAACCAACGGTACTCCCGAAAGACGAGTTTACCAGGCACAATTCCTTCCTCTACAGCAGCCTTGGTGGCATTTAGAGCATCAGTTACTCTATCCTTCTTCTCACCAACTTCTGCTTCACTAGCTCCTCCAATCTAGAAGAAACAAGAATTCAATCAGAATAAACTTCTAAGAGATTGTGTCACATATTGCACAAGAGTAGAAACAATATTCTCAGAAGATATTTCAGAAAGCATTTTATCAATCTGGCTCAATTGACAGAACAAAAAAATGGTAGACAATGTTCTTCAAAAAGGAAGTCAACCTTTAAGACAGCAACACCACCAGAAAGCTTTGCAAGCCGCTCTTGAAATTTTTCCTTGTCATAATCGGAAGTGCTCAACTCAATTGATGACCTCAGCTACAAATTCATAAGCTAACTCAGTTAACAAACACAAACATCCAAAAAAAAAAAGTTAAAACATTATGCAAAAAGAGTAATATAGACCTCATCACATCTTTCTTCAATGGCGTTCTTGTCACCAACACCATCAAGAATCACAGTGTCATCCTTTGATACTGTAATCTATAAAGGCAGACCATAAAAGTTAGCCATTAAACAAACAACAAGCGGACAAAAGAAATAAAAAGAAAACTAAAAAATAGATTTCCAATATTCAACCAAATAGAAGTTAGCCATGACACAAATGGTTTGGAGGGTTATGGTCATATTGTTGGATATTACCCTTTTAGTTATGCTCCACGGCCAGGCTAAACTTAAACAGACAATAACAAGTTAGAAAAAGTTTATTGTCATTGTATATCCCACCTTTTTGCAGGTGCCAAGCATTTCTGGTCCCACTTTTTCAAGATTCAGACCAAGCTCCTCAGTTATAACCTGTAATATGTACATTCATTTTATATGTGTTGTATTAGCATCAGGCAGCAACTAGAAGGGAGTTTAGTCTTTTAAAATACGTATTAAAATAATATCACGTAGCAATTTCAAGTTTAAGGAGAAAAAGAAATCAACAAATGACGCACCTCCCCTCCAGTAAGAATGGCAAGATCCCGTAAATTGGCTTTCCTGTTTTCTCCAAAACCAGGGGCTTTAATGGCACAAACCTTGACCAATCAATTAACGCAACAGAGAAAATTATAACTTGTCATCTTCATAAACAGCGAAAAAAAATTCGGTAGATCTGTTAGGTATCTAAGAAAACATAGAACTTACCTTGATTCCAGCTCGGAGCTTGTTTATAATGAGTGTAGCAAGTGCTTCACTTTCTACATCTTCAGCTACAATCAATAGAGGTCTTCGACTCTGATAATTCATAAAAAATAGGTAAATAATGAAAGAAACGCATTTTGCATACTTCTACAAGCCCTAAAAGAAACACTTACCTTCAAAGCCAACTCCAATATCTTCACTATGGCATTAAAGTTTGAGATTTTCTTCTCATGGATTAAGATGAGTGGATTTTCTAATTCCTGTTAAAAATAAAAAGCCTTATTGACATCCAAAAGGAAGCAGTTTTCTTTAGAAACAAGTAGAGATCATAAACAATCCAAAGAACATATAGAGGGTACAGCCTACTAACTGAAGATTCAAGAAACATGAATATATGAAGAAAACAGTGATTAATAAAGGGAAGCATATTCTGACACATTTTTGGTTTTTCTGATTGGTGATGAAATATGGGGATATATAGCCCCTGTCCAACTTCATTCCTTCAACCACCTCTAGTTCGTTATCCAAGGTTTTACCATCCTACAAGGATTAGACAAGGTAAAAAAAAATTCAGACATAAAACACAATTCCTTGGAAAGGAAAGACATTTAGATTCAAATAAGAAACAGGAAAAAAAAAAATACACAAACAAAAAATGTACAACAAATGACATCATAATCATCTGCACTAAAAATTCCAGAAACTCTCCTCATAATTAAAATCATGCAATAAACTGCCCAATTTTTGCAGCATCTCATATTTTATTACACAAGTTAATCTCCAGTACATCTTGAAACGATGGAATAATCAAACAACACTATGCAAAATCAATTACTGCAAAACATTACAAATAAAAACTTGCAATAAGGAGCTTCACATTGTATACAAAACGAAAAAAAGGCAGGTAGCTTTAAACTTAAACCAATCACAAAAATGAACTTAGCATATAAAAATATATTAATAAACCGACAACTAAAGAGCAAATCCTACAGGGCCACTACATGCCACCATTTATGATATAATCATTCAACATTGAATGAAACAACAGAAAAATCCGAACAACTTACTGCAATGGTGATGACACCCTCTTTGCCAACTTTTTCCATGGCTTTTGCTATTAGCTCACCTATTTCCCTTTCTCCATTAGCCGATATTGTTCCAACCTTTCCAGGAAAATTTATCATAAAACATGGTAAGTCCAAAATATTATTTTCATCTTTGATATATCTCTTTATACTCTATATTTTTTTTTAGTTTAGTTTCAAACATAAGTAGAACTTATAAAGTCACCTGTGCTATTTCTTCAGATGTACTAATCATTCTTGCCCTGCTCTTCAAGTTTGTCACAACAGCATCAACTGCCATCGTAATCCCACGCCTTAGGTCCATAGCATTCATCCCTGCTGCCACAGACTTGCAGCCTTCCTTAAATATAGCACGAGTGAGGACTGTTGCACAAGTAGTACCTGCAAATATTTAAAAGGACCTATAGATTAGTAAGTATTTTAATTGCCAACAGTATACACTAATTAAATACATGCCAAGAATCCCCTCTTCTAATTATTGACAACCATATCCCAACAATGTCATAACTAACAACAACTACATTTTACTTTTACACATATAAACAATAAAGAACAACAGAACAAGTACTGAACAAAAGCATTGATTCATCATCACTAAAATCAACCTAAAACGATTCAGTTGAAAAATTCATGATGGACGCTTACCATCTCCGGCCACATCGTTTGTAGCATTTG
The DNA here is from genome assembly GCA_002914805.1 of Parasponia andersonii. NCBI lineage: Eukaryota > Viridiplantae > Streptophyta > Magnoliopsida > Rosales > Cannabaceae > Trema > Trema andersonii. The sequence goes on along the minus strand of JXTB01000233.1, from coordinate 221,917 downwards.
CCACTTGTTTTACAAGACTAGCTCCAATATTCTTGACTCTGTCACTGAATTCAATACTTTTTGCCACAGTAACACCATCTTTAGTGACTTTAGGGGCCCCAAAACTTTGTTCTAGAACAACATTGCGACCCTGCAAAGAATAAAAGAAAACCGACAACAATTGCCACTAGTCAAGCATCCAAAAATACCATTAAAAGCTATCTAAATTTTGTGGCAGGAATGGAAAAATGCGACAAACAATTAGTGTTTTCACTAGTCTGTACTCGCTACAGCCTACAAACTACAGTGCCAACAAGACGACGGCATTATCATCTTAGCCATATCATAACACAGTTCAATGTGAAACAAATTACACAAATCCCTCAATAACTCATAACTAATTATGTGACTCACTTTCGGTCCCATCGTCACTTTAACAGCATCAGCGAGCTCTTCAACACCCCTCAGCATCAAGCCACGGGCTTCAGCCCCAAATTTAACGTCTTTTGCCGCATAGTTCCTTGTCCAACTCAATCTACTGCCAATCTAAATCTCATAAAAATTTGAAAAAGAAAAAAAAAAGTTTTATATTCAAATTTGCAGGACAACAATTCCAAACTTCGCATCCAAATGCAGTTAGATAATTATAAATTAAACGACTAAGAAGAAGAAAATGAAGAATAGTCGACACTACCTGTTGAGCGCCATTCTTAGTCAACCTACGTACCCACCAAAAAAAAAAAAGCAAAAGAATTTGGAAAATAAGAAAAAAGCCAAAAAGAAAAATGCCAAAAAGTGGAAAATGAGAAAGACCCAGATGAGAAAACAGCCAAAAGAAAAGATTTTTAGCAGTGGTTTGAGTGAATACCTGGCTTTGGAGGCGAGGATAGTGGCGAAGCGGTACATGGTGGTCAATAGATTGAGGAAAAATGGAAAACCAAATAATCAGGTATAAGGGAATTAGAGAAAGAGAAATATATTTTTTTTTTGAAAAAAAAAAAAGAAAAGAAAAGGTGTACAGAGAGGCAGAGACGGGTTTAAAAGAACGTTTATAACGTTAGGGTTTAAGGGTTTAATCAATAATGGGTAGATTACCGGCCGAGGCGAAGTACGGTAACGATTCAGAATGCCGAAGTAGTAGATTCGGTGGCATATGGACCTTTGGGTTTGGCCCCTTAACTAAGTTGGAGAAAATGGGCTTTCGGGGCCACGACACTTCGTTTACGATAGATTAAGAGGAAATTTGATTTTTTATGGTAATTTTTCAAAGTAAATTAAAAAATCTTGAATTTTGAAATTATTTAAAAAATTTCAGATTTTAATTGAAAAAAAATCATTTTAGAAGTATTTAAAAAAATTTTACTTTTAATTAATTAATGAGATATTTGAAGTAACTAATCTAAATAATTAGATTAGTTATTATGATAAGTTACAAGTACTCTAGTAATCATATTGGTTATCTCAATACTTAAATGGTTATTTCAAGTATTATTAAAACGTACTAAAAAGTATGAATTTTGAAAAAAAATGATATCTTTCTAAATATGTATTAAAAGTGATATTTAAAAAAATAAAAATAATATTTTTATAAATTAATTCAAAATTTTTTTAAAAAAAATTGAATTTTTCAATATTTGATATTTGGGCTTGGAATTTTCGTAATACGCCCATAAATTTATATGCATATATTTTTATGTATATACATATTTGTTTTTAGCTTTTATAGCTAAATAGCTAGTATATCAGTTTATATATTTGAGTGTATATAAACTTGAAATTTTGGGTCAGGAGTTCAAACTTTGATAGAGTGTGTGTTATTAACTGATTCATTATTTAGTTTAGAAACTAATATATTTAGTCATTTGCCTATTAAAAAAAAGAGATGTTTATTATGATTATTTTTTTTCCCAAATTTATACATATATAGTTCACTCTCTTAGAATCTAATATATTCGGTCATTTGCCTATTAAAAAGAGAGAGAGAGAGATTTACTATGATTATTTTTTTTTTTCAAATTTATACATATATGTAGTTCTCTCTCGCTCTCTGGAAAAAGAATTGTGGTACTAAATTATAATTGCTGAATCAAAATTATGTAGTCCACTTCTAATGTCTGTCAAGCAATAACCATTCAAGTTTAAGCAAATTTAAGTATCCAGTATTAGAAATAAGAATGTGATCACTTTTCAGTACATGCTTTTTTAAATTAAAATATATATATTATACAGTACATGCATTTTAATATAGGAATAAAGGAAAAGAAACTATTTAAAGATAGGAAATTGGTCCACTTCTGCATAGGACAAAAGAAATAACTATTAAGCAGCATTTGATTCTAATATTTACAAATTCTAATATAATAGAGAATTAAGCCGCATAAGATAGATTGAGAACATGATTAGATTTTTGGACTTGTACTAACAAGTAATTAGCGTGTATTAATAGCTTGTTGCTCTTAATGCATACATAATTTACGTTGTCCATAATCCATCAACATGATTACATATAATATATATTTTAAGCCAATCTATAGGGTCCACCTTATAGAGCTTATAATCATACAACACTTGACACAATGATCCTAGCTAGACTCCTAAGCTTTTTTCTTTTCTTTTCTTTTTTTTCGGGAGTCCATAAAACCTCAAGAATCATGGTTAATCTTCCTGAGGATTGAAACTAGCTTGGTGAAAGTTAAGGGCTTCTGGTGGTAGTCATCGAGCCCTGCTTCCACAAACTCTTGTATATTTTCATCTGAAGAGTGTGATGAAACACCTGCTATTGTGCTTCGGATCCCCATTTCACGTAATTTCCTTGTAGCCTATCACCATTAAAAAGTATAAGTAAATAAATAAATACATAACAGTAAGAGCTATGAATCAATATTTACTAGTATGGAAAAACAAAAATAATATTAAATAAATGAACAAAAGAAATTGTTGGGTAACTTTACATTTATGTATATATTTACCTCAATGCCATTCATGACAGGCATATCCAGGTCCATTAGAATGAGGTCAAAAACTTTCCCTGAGTAGTGAACATCAATGGCTTCTCTGCCATTTCCAACAGCCTGGTTTTCTATGCCCATATTTTGCAAAAGTCTGCGGTGAAGCGTTTGGTTGATCATGTTATCATCCACCACCAGAGCTGTTATCATCTTATTGGTTTCCGGGTTTTGGCTCGGCCGTACAACTCCACCATTCACCAACTCATGATCTCCCATTCTACTTCCCTTACTTAATCTTAATATATATGTGTGTGTACATATATATATATATATATATATATATCTGTTTGATCGATTTTTCTGGGGTCCAAAAAAAAAAAACCCAAATGAGTGAAATTTGAGAAATGGTGAGAGAGAATTCGAGTTGTGGAAATTAAACTAGATAATCTCTCAAACTAATAAGAACACAAAATTCATTGCATATTGGTGTTGAATATTGACACAACAGAAAATGTTATGATAAAGGGAAAAAAAAATTGGTCTTTGGTCTACTTAAAGGGCTATAGTGGCAGGGGGAAAAAAAAGGGGAAAAAAAAAAGGAAAAAGTGCAATGGTGATATGAAGATCAATCTCACTTAGATTTTGGTGAAAATCTAAAAATCTAGCCATGTGATATTCTTTCCTTATTTGGGTGATATCTAGACTAATCAGACTCTGAGGTGTTTGGACAAAACAATTGACGGCTGCCATTCCTTTTCGATCGTTTCCTTTATTTATGTAATTAAATTTAAATTTTATTTTTGTGTTTTCCTAAGTTACTCTTACTTTAGCATTTAAGACTCTGATTAATGTTGAAAGAAAGTCCTAGATCACATGTGATCATACACAGTGTCTAACTTTCATGTTTTGGATTTTTTTTTTTTTTTGGCCTTTTATTTAATTATTCACTCGTTATAAGGAAATTGATTCAGCTCTCCTTGATTACAAAACGTTTTGTTATAGTAATCTATATATTTTTCTTACACGTAGTCCAGGCTATGTATATATATATATATATATAACTCTAACAAAACCATTCTTATAATAATTATCACTATGTAATAATTAGTCTGCAACTTGTAGCAGATATAGACCCAGATATATATGAACAAATCAAGCCACAGTTTCTAATTTAGTAACCCACGAAATCATAACGGAATCTTCATAGATTTGGACGTGATAAAAGTAGACGGTGAAACCTTTCTACTGTTCAACCAAATAAGAAAATATCCGAACATGGGTACTCCTCTTCAATATATACTAGGCAAAATCAAAACCTTTTATCTCGTGGCCTATATATACTTAGCTAGCCCTGGCTTGAAGTCCAATCAGATGGTCCAGTACTCGATCCCACTTCCTTCCAGCATACATATACGTAACTGATGACGTCATATGAGCGCTCATGTTGGGATTCACATGATTTTATTTTTAAAATGTGTCAGTTATATTATATCATAAGATGACTGAGATTCGTTTATAACATAAGTTAACAGAAAATTATCACAAATTGGTAGCAACTATATATGTAGAGTCGAGGGATGCGACTTTTGGTTTTAGGGGTTGCTATTCAATGAAGAGTTTGGTCCAGTAGTGATATGCTATTTCTTTTGAAGCATTAATATATCATTTTATGAGAACTCTTTCAGTTTGGCAAAGCTAGTAATGTTACAAAAGAAATTATGCGCGTGACAAATGAATAGAAAGATTATTTGGTTTTAGCTAGCTGTCTCTTTAGTTACATTCGTTTCCCGGAAAATTTTGTTTTCATTAGCATTATTGATGTCTCAACTAATTTAAGTAAAGTAACATTTTTCACAGTAGAATTCAAGTGTGTGCTATATAAACAAAAGGGCATTTTAGTGAAAGTATTTCCAAATTCATGTATTAATGCAACAAATTGCTTTCCATTAAAACAAACTTGCATCGTTCATCTGGAACCTGGAATCTTATAAATATTGCTCAACTGTACAAGCCGCAATATATAGCCCAAACTGAACAAACTTTTTCTCTATGATATTTTCCTAGGCATTTTTCATCAATCTAGTATTGGAAACTTAGTTCTATATTCGTCCAAAAGTCACCAAGAGCTTTTCTGAGGGTCAATTAATATATACCACTACCTTTTGACGAAGTACTAACCCCTTTTATTTAAGTTATCAAACTCAATGAGACAAGTTGAACATCATCATCATCATCATGATTATCACATGTACCTGATCTAGATCATCACATGCAAATTTTTAATACATTTTTAAATTTTTTTAATGAATTATCTTATATGTAATATGCACCACTATACTCTCAATTATTGTAGATCATTAATCTCGGCAGAGCACAGCATTTTCTCTTTCTTTTTCTTTGTTCCCTGCATTAATTGACCACAGTACATCAAAATAATCATAGTGTTGCTCGATCGGTTCAATCCATGCATAGTGGTGGTGGTGCTCTTCTTTTTCTTTTTTCCTTTTTCTTCTTTTTTTTCCACTTTATTTCTTTTTCTCGTATGCACTTTTCCTTATTTACACCGAGGCAATCGGCTGAAATCTTGAGAAATATCGATTTTTTTTTTTTGAAACAAGAGAATTATCGAATTTTAGGTAGACGTAATTATCTGGAACGCTGAAAAACAAAAATTTATTCTCTTTTGGATAGCAAAAATCTCTAACTATTTGAGTCGATCTAAACCGACTTATCTGATTTGTGCTTATACCTGCTTGCCTTGTTCTACATAAGTACATATGTCATCATTGTTTTTTAGTTTCAAGACACTTTTGATTTAAGGGAAAAATGCTAGCACATTATAGAATTATGGGGCCCACATAAAAATATTTTAGTAGGGTCTATATTTTTATTATTTTTATTAGTATATGTTACTAAGATCACAAATATTTCATATTACTAAAAAAAATATTTCATATCACTAAAAAGACTAAAAAATACCACAAGTATTTGTGGTGTCGAGGACAACAGAGCAGAGATCATATATAAATTTCATGAAAAATGCTAAAAGGCAGTGGTTAGTTAGTTGTAGTTTTAGCTAGTGTTGTTAGATCCACACTATAATAGCAGCCGTAGGATCACTCATAAATCATAGCTATAGCTAGTGTTCTTAGATCCACACTTTAATAAAGCTGTAGGACCACTCATAAATCAGAATCAAAGTACGGTGTTTGGCACAATTAATGCCTCCGAACATTACTCATATTTTATGTATACAGGTCCTATGGGTGCTTGTAGCATTTTTCTTGATTTAAAGGATACCAAAGGAAGTTGACCGATTTACTCTTCCAATTGCTCATGCGTCTACAAATTTTGTTATTAAAATACCAACAATAATAAAAACACAGCAGCCCCTGCTGTAAAGCATGAGGGCCGACCCTTTTTTTTGTCCTCTTAAATTTCTTATCCAATAAGTTTCTTTTTCTTCTTTGTTTTGCTTGGAGGACACTCTCAATAACATTTTTTTAGGGTTAATAGATCAAGTGGTCCTTAAATTATCTATTCACAAATTTTGTCTTCAAAGTTATAATTAAAATAATTAAGTCCTGAACTTTCTAATTTATAGTGATTTGATCTTTAAACTGCCTAAATTATAACTTGTTAAATTTTCTGATCGAAAAAATACGTGAAGAGTACGTGGTGATATCTGAAAGTGTATTTGAAAATAAATTTAAGAATTTCAAACATAAAAATAAATAATTTTTAAGAGTTTTACCTATCAAAAAATAATAATTACAAAAATATGGTATACAAAAAGAATACCATATTAAAATAATATTTTTGAAAAGTGAAAGTATCATTTTTCAAAAACATGTCATTATTGATTATTGGTTACTACGTTGATAACTAATTTAGTTTCTTGTTATCGCTATTAATTTGGTTATTAGTTTGTAGTTACCACTATCAATTTATTTACTAGTTTCTGGTTATCAAAACTAATAAATAATTTAGTTTCTAGTTTCTATAGTTATTAGTTTCTGGTTACTATTATCAATTTGTTATTATTTTCTAATTTATATGATTATTGGTTTCTAATTACTCCACTATCGATTTGGTTACTTATTTTGAGTTTCTATAGTTAGTGATTTCTTTAGCTACTCAATACTAGTTAATTATTGGTTACCGGTCACACCAATTTACTTAAAATATTTAACTAAATAATGATTCAAAATAAGTCATTATTCAGAGACATGTATCAACCACGTTAAAATCCTTCGATTTCATAAATAACTTGAAGAAAAAAATGAAAAAAAAAAAAGGACTTCCACAGACATATTCAACATATTAGTTACTCAGCCAAATTAAAAGAAAACCTCATTATAAATGAAGAGAAAATTCTCGGTGCGTATCTTTTTATCATTCTGAATGGTGGAAGCCCAGTAAGAATCTTGAACAGATTAGAGATATCATATATTTTTGACTTATAATAATATGTAACCTCTTTCTTGTCTTTGGCGGATTGTTGACCATGGTTTATGCAAAAGTCCCATATAATGACATGATCATTTTATAATCATCACCAACAGACCCAAATAATGTATCGCTCTTCAAAGTTCAAATTCCATAATACATTTCAAACCACACTTTCATCACCTGAATTAAAATTTAGAATCGCCCACCATTATCAATTAAAAAAGGAAAGTTTGTATGAGATGCATACAAGAGACAATAATTAAGTCTCAAAATTATCTTATAAACATGCAATAGATCAAACACTTTGTCTTTAGTCATAACAGACACATTCATATTTTTAACTTTGGGAGGGGACCGAAAAGAACAAAAAACCCATTTTTCAGTTCAGAACTGAAGTAAAAGGAGAGAGCTCTTATCATTAGTTTATAAGTATGAGGCAGAAGCCACCGGCGAGGTATGGCATCCAGAAGTGGCCAGCAACAGTGGCATCTGAAAAGGGGTGGTTAACGAAGGTTGTGACGGGTCCGAGGGAGGAAGGGAGATGAAGAGATAATGTCATTTTTCTAAAACTGACCGTATGAAAACATAGTTTCAGCACCGTGCCGTATATGTGTAAATACTTTTTAAAATCCCGTGTTTTCTTTAATTTCCTCAAAAATGAACAACCATATAAAATATTTTTTAAATTTGTAGTTCCAAAAACCTTTAAAAAAAATGCAAAAAATACTTCTTTCCTACTTTCCAAATCCTTATGTTCAGTATATTTTCCTTTAAATATGCTTTCGGATATTACAACGTGCTCCTTATGTTGCTTTTATTAAAAAATTTAATAATAGATTATTAATTAGATAGTATATGGGCTAAATTACTACAAACTAGAAAATTCAAGGACTTTATTGCTATAATTAAAACTTTAAGGATCAAATTGCCACAAATTGAATAATTTAAGGACCATTTGCACCGTAAACCCCTTTCTTTTTAATAAGGGGATCAATCAGTAAGTTTCTTAGTCATTCTTTATTATATTACAATTGAAAATTGAATATGTTATTGCTCAATCCAATGAGTACACAAAATTTAGGAATGAAAATGTTAGACTATTTTATCTATACGGATAATATATAAAAAGAAAAAATCCGTCACTTTTAGTCCTTATTAAAAAACCTACCGCTTTTCACTAATGTCGAATAAACTCTTTTATTTGCATTTTTTTAAATTAAATTTTACCAGATTCACATATATAGTTAAAATTAGAGTTAAAATTGATGAAAACGAATATTTTCAACTTTGAAATCAAATAATAGAATTTAAAAAAAAAATTATGTTTTTAAAAGCCATTGTCGTTAAATTCTTAAGAGATTACAGATTATTTTTCGGTTTAGATGATTACCTTTTGACTATTTTTATAGATACTAATAGACAATTTTAAAGAATAAAGAAATTTATACAATAATTTTAAATTATAATTTTGACTGTATACGTGAATCCGCTGAGATTTAATAGAATAACATAAATAGAAAATAAATAATGGGTTAAAGGAGGCACAAGAAGCCAATATTGGGTGAAACAAAACATACAGGTCATTCTTTTTTCTTTTCTGTTTTTTTTTGAAAAATTTATTTGTAAACAAAAATACGGTCGTCACTTGGATAACGAGTTGTGTGTCTAATGTGAAATAGAAGGAGAAGCATGAAAAGAAGAGTTTTTTTCCACCTAGTTTTTTGCACCTGCGTTGTATCTCTTATATGAAACAAAACACAATTGTTACCTTTTTTTTTTTTTTTTGCTTTTTTGCTCTTAATTATATTCATTATAGTAATTTGGCGTCCAAACTTTTCAAATTACGTAATAATTCATAAATTATTATAGTAATACTCATTTTGTCACAAAATAATAGATTTTTTAATAAAACATAGTCATAAACAAAATATATAATTGAACATTATTTACTTACGAGTCAAAATTTCATTTTAAGTATAATTATTAAACTATTTGCTTTACAAATAAGTCAATTCTATTAAATATTTAAAAATTTATGGAAAAAATAATTATTGCTATAATAATTACATAAATCTTGATAATTTATTATATAAATTAAAATTTTAAAATATCATTCTTGACCACAATTATCAAATAGTATGCTTTAAAATGATTTATTTCCGTTAAATATTTAAATATTTGTGATAAAAACATTATTTTTACAATAATTATATAATTCATGGGTCTTAAAAATTTTAAGGACCACAGTAGTATATGAGGTATAATTCAAATACCTGCTAACGAAACACAAATGTGTTTCTAACACATAACAGAATAAGAGAGGTAAAGCGAGGAATTTCAGTAACAGGAATTCTACCCATGTTCTGTATGGGGATTTTAAAAAAAAAAAAAAAACACTAACATTAAATAGGACGAATCCGCACTGCATTGGGATGAAGCTACGAGCCACATTGGCTCCTTAAAATTTTATTTTCTTTGTAAATACTATGTAATTTTTTAAAAAATTAGTCGTTGCCTCCTCTAAATTAAGTCTTTACCCCATTTAAATTTGTAAAATTTTAAATATACTCTTTTAATTTTGAGTTAGACCATTTCCATAATTAAAACACATTTAATTTTTGTCTTTTAAATCTCGGACTCTGACTCAGTTTACCATATGAGGATGAGTCAGCTTTTTATTTTTTAATGAAACACAATTTTATTAGATTCTGAGTTGAGAGTCCAACGTTTAAAAAAGTGAGAGGCATGAAAAACGGAGTTTCCGTCACTCGCTTTCTACCCGTAGTATATATGAAGCAAAGCCACATTGCCTTTCTTTTCTTTTTCTTTGTTTTTTTTTTCTTCTCTAAACAAAACACACTTGTGACTTGGATTCTGAGTAGTGTGTATAACGTGTAAGAGAATGAGAGGCATGAAAAGAGGAGTAATGGCAACCAGAATTACAATCCCAATTTTGGAAAGTAATATCTCAAGTAATTGTTTGTGGATATGCTTTCAATACAAATATAAATTGTTTGTGATTTGTCCGAATAGATTATGTAAACTTTAGTGATTGATCTGAGTTTTATTGTTTTTTTTTCCCTTTTGGCTAGAAGTTTTGGGTTGATTGAATTGTGCTCATCATCAGTTTTTCAAAGCTAACAAAAAGAGCATTGCTTTTGTCATGGTTGGAGGGAACCTAACCATACTCTGGCTTTCAAGAGTATACTTATTTCTCTCCTTCCTCCTTTTTTTTTGTTTTGTTTTTGTTTTTCAGAGGAAAATTAAGTTCATTTTGTTCTCACAGATTTTTAGTGATAATGATTGAGGAAACTCTGAAGTAGCTCTTGTAATCAGGAACTTCTGCAAGAAGAGGACTCAATTTTATTTTTCTTTATATACTATATAGAACAATATTATATCGAGGACAACAAGGGCATGAAACAAAGACTACAAGGAAAACAACATCAACACCCCTTAGTCCTTACTCTTTAGACTCTTACTATAGCAATAAGATGTACCTCGGTTTCTACGAAAAAGGGCACATCAGCTAGCCAAAAAAAAAGAAGAAAAAAAAAAAGCAAAACAGACACAAAATAAAGAAAACATCAGATAAGACACTTGCAAAGTGAGTCCTCTAGTTTGGTTCCTTTTGGCAGCTCCATCACTGATTGTCAAGCTCACGAAGGATGGGAATGAACTTGTCTGGACCAAAGGGCTTCTCAAAATAGTCATCCCCTCCGGCTTCCAAAAACGCCATTCGCTCTACTTCATTGTAGTATGCAGAAAGTCCCACAATCCTGCTTTGTGGTGCCATAGCACGAAGCTCTCTACAAGTCTGCCATGAAAATGGAGGGGGGGAAAAGAAAAACGTAGAAATAAGGTACGTGCTTTCCTATGACAAAGCCAAACATGAATAAGGTACGTGCTTTCCTATGACAAAGCCAAAAATGATATGACTAATTGTAAAACATAGAGTAGTGAGAGTATTGAAAACTACTACTAAATGTTCTGATAGTGAATGCAAAAATGAAACTATTAATCACTTGATATCGTGTGCTAATAAGGTGACTGATGATCATTATTGAAAATGGAATCCTGACCTCCATCCCACTCATGCCGGTCAGATTTGGATCGATGACAATAAGGTCGAATCTAGCTCCAGCGTTGATGCGTTCAACAGCAGCAGAACCACCATCTACAGCTTCAGTCTCTACTCCATAAACAGCTAGGACTCCCCTCACAATCCTTCTGCATAATGATCCACTGTCCACGACAATTGCAGTGAGCCTGTTCCTCCAGGTCATCGTGGAGTTCCCTTTGGCAGTCAAGTCCTCTTCGAATGGATTCCTACGCGGGGGCAGCCTCTCATCCCCACTTGCTCGTGCTTGGCTAGGTGAAAAATATGCAGGCGCCATAGTTGTTCGATGAAATCCTTACAGAACAGAAAAAAGGAAAGTAAGCAAAATCAGGAGCATTAAGTACTAGCTTATGTTATTTGTACACATTTTAATGGTATGTATCTTGAAATATTAATTTGACATCATTTAATCTTTGTCTCTAAATGGTAGAATCAGGCTAGAGCCTCTCAAGAAGTATTATTTATACATACTAAGCCACATTATGCTCAAGCTTTTATTTTACATGAAAAGAATAAACATGCTTCACTCCATCTTCATTAGGTAACATGAAAAAGTAGATAAATTATCAGGCTGAGAGAAGAAATTAATATGCCACGTATAGCATCTACTTACAGAACAACAAGGATTGTAGTACCAATGTATATGTATACAACAATGTTAAACTTAAAACGGGAAAGATAAAAAGAGTGAGGAAAAAAATTGAAGGACAAGAAAAGGAGGCTATGTTAGGCATTCTATGAACTTACCAACAAAATCTTTCTAAAGTTGATCGCATTGTAAACACCTCAGCCAGGTTTATATAGAGAATGCAAGGCTCATACTTCCTGTGTCCTACCATTTCCAGTGGGCTTATTTTGCAGAAAGTGACAAGAAGAAAGTAAAGAATACCGAGATTTGCGCGGTGAGGCAGTGATAATTAGAGATGTTCAAAATCCAGAAGCCAGATTTTTCTTATCTGGGTAATATCTGAGATTTTCTGACATATTTAATGCTGCGAATCAAAGACACGTGTGATCGATCACGTGAGTGACGTGCTTCTTTAAATTTTTACTAGCAATATGCGTCGCTTAGGGAAAACTTCGAAGAAAAAAAATTGCCGTTTCTGGACTAAAAGATGTAACTGGTAAATTCACTTCATCTGTTTGCACATAGTGTTTTGAATTGCTTCACCATTTTTGTTGATTTCCATCTTTCTTAGACTAATTACTATTCGTCACCGTTCCATAAAGATGCCACAGTCTAGCAAACTATAGTGCTTGCATATTCTCATTTTTACCAACTTAATGATGTATTGTAGAAATTAGAAAATCTGTTCATTCTTCCCAGTCTATCAAATTTCTCTTGCTTTACAAATGAACATCAGTTGTGTTCCACTTTTACTAATTGTCGTAAAGTTGTCACATATTCACACCATACGTAGCTGACTAGTTAGGAATTTTTGTCCGAGGAAGTAATAAGAATTCTTTAATCTAGCCATACTTGAAAGGTCATATGGTTTATTAGATTTCTTGCACCAAGACATGGACACGAAAGCTATATAAGAACATGAAAGCAATGCACGAGAATACAATGACTGATGAGACAAAAGAATCAAGGATTAATCTATAGCAGTGTATGAGATAAACATAAGTTTACTAACTTAATAAGATAAACGTTCAAAAAGTACTTTGCTCTGCAATCTTTAAAAGGAAAGCTTTCGTTATTGTTCCACATAATGCAACTCATTAATAGCACGAAAGGTTTTCCAAACCCGGCCAGTATTTAGTATATGACATAATATTAGTAACCTTACTCTAGCTCAGTTTCCATGGTTAGAGGCACAGAGAAGTAATGAAGTAGCGTGTCTTTAATCAAGCGGGCCCTAAATCCAACATGGTTGTAAGACATGAAGTTCAGGCACTATGGATTTCGGAGTTTAGATGAATAGCAATATCAAAGCCAAACTGGTAGGTTAATTTTCACTAGCTGTTAGGCTGTTAGCATATTGTCTTGTCAACGAGAAGTGCAAATAGTTGGGTGATTTAAGTAATTACACCTTACCTCAAAAAAGAAAAAATTAGTCCTATAATGATACTACCAGTTTGGCTTTGATCTTGCTATTCATCTTCTTTTTGAGGTAATGTGTAATTACTTAAATTAGTCCTATAATGATACACATCCTATAGCTCCTAAGATATAAAAAGAAGATAAATCGAAATGTTTTTCAGGACCCTCCTCTTTGGAGTCAAGAGTTACATACTAGCATTAAAAAACTTCTTATTATATCATAATGATACTAGATTAAAATAATATACAAGTCTAATAACTAACAGTTCACTAAGATACACAATTAAGACTTTACCATAAAATATTTCCAATTAACTTGGATGTGCTAAGCCTACCTAGGTTCTCTTTTTTGAGAAGTAAAAAGAGGAAATTCTGTATTCAACTAGATCTTCCAGAAACCAAACAAATGATAAACTCAAACAAACACAGCCAACTAAAACTGATTCAGTTGGTCTATAGGATTTGAGAGAACTGATTAGTTGGTCTATAGGATTTGGAAGATGTGTTTGTGAATTTAGAAAAATCAAGAGTTCAAACGTTAGTAATAACAAGAATTTAAATTATTTTTCTTTTCCTTTGTTTTTGCCATCAAACCTTGGTAATAAATAATGGATATCTGAGTTATTTTTATTTGCCTTTGTAATAAGTGATAGCAAGAGCATTACTATATTTTTGCCATTAAAGTTCACATGTTTTTTGGCCTAGCGAGAGCATTACTGTATTTTTGTCATTAAAATTCACATTGAAAAATAAGGGCCAAAGCCAACTGAATGAGCAAGTCGGTTCATTTTCGAATATAAGAGTAAAAGGACAATACGCCTAAATCTCAATTTACAATGCACAACTCTTTCGTCAATTTCAAAATAGTCGAAGAGAAGAATCCCAAGAAGCATTTCGTTATCGAAAGGAAAACGAACCAAATTCATTGATTCAGGCGTCCAGTCTGGAAATAGAAGAGCTAAAACCAAGTAGAATTATATTTATAAATATCTGACACCTAGAATAGAATTTTAGTCCCAAAAATGCATCGGCAAAAGATAAAGGAATTAGAGAATAGCAAATATTCAACATAACAACACACTCGCAAAGGCTGCTCAGCAAGAGAATTTGGAAATAAAAGAAATAAATTATCGCACAGCTACAGTTGACCATGAAAAGATTCATAAACTGATATAGCAAGTGGTCAAAGCCATTCAAACTAGTTATATACACATATCTTGCGCTGAATTAATTAAAAATTAACTTGTCCACTGTGACATTGGTGATCAAAATTAGGCAAACAATTAGAATTTTTTATCAACACAATAATCGTTATGCAAAGGAGCAAAATATATTATCCTCATATGAAAAGGACATTCCAAAACCTCCTTTCTTCCATCTTATAAATAGTAGTGTTGTGCAAATGTAGATTACAACAAACAAATATTGTTTCCCAACGAAAACACTCTGCCTCAGAGCAAACAGACCAGGGGAAATAAAAAGTAAAGAATTACAAAAATATTGGAAAGAATAGTTAAAAGACAAACCCACTTTCAAAATGCATTCACACGATATACAAAAATACACAAGAGACCAAAACCTCAAGCCCACAATTTTGTCCCCAAATAAACCACCTACGCATGGTTAGCGTTTATCGGAGTGCCTGTTCTAGCCTGTGAGATTCGATTAGCATAAATAGTCACCAACCTCAACTGTGTGCTGTTTAGACCCTCCAAGTACGGCAAGAATGCTTTCCCAAGCATGATATATATATCCACAAGACAGAAAACAACCGTCTGTACCACCCAACGTAAACCAAATGGAAAATTATTTATAAAATAAAAAATCAGACAGTTCATGTGTGATATATATACATATATATATATATATATAGGTTGCCAATCCAATAGGTATTTTTTTTTTTACCTATGGGTAGGTATTTTTTTTTAAAGCCATTGGATCACCATCTAATGGTGATCCAACGGCTATAATGAAGTGCATGAAATCTTTCTCTCATACTTTTTATTATAAAAAAATGTACCTGCTAAATTTTCATTGGCTAAATTGATACTTATGCATAAATAAAAAAAAAAAACCTACTGAATTGGTGCCCATATATATATATATATATACATGTATATGTATATATGAGCAAACAGAACTCCGATAAGAAAACAAAAGGGATTTGTACGTAATCAAAGTAGAGGCAGATATTTGACTGTATTGCTGAGATGTTTCTTACAACATGATTATTAGCACAAATATAGTTCTAGAAAGAAACAACTGATAAACAAAGAAATCATAACCCATTTACCTTACGAACATCAGCACTCTGGTTTCCAAAAGCTTCAAAGAGAGCAGGCAAAAATGATGATAACTGAGTCATCAATTCCTCCTGCGATAGCCGACCCACAAGCTGACAAGCAAAAATAGGGTTAACAGGATAAATATTAATGAAAGAGATAGTCCGTCTAAAATCTAAATGTTCCTATCATATTGTTGCAGGGAAAACGGGCCATTATTTCATCTAGTAAAACTAAAGGTTAGGATAAAATGTTAAAACACATTCCCTTCTGATAATCTCCTAAGAATTAAAAACGTGAATGGTTAATAGTAACTGACGACAAGGTTGATGTTACAGATCTTAAAGGAGTACCTTTGTCAAACAATTTATGCAAGTAACAAGAGTTTTCTCGTCTTCAGTTACCAGTAAAGGAACAATCACCTGCACCATCAATAAATAAGCCAAATAAATAAAACATGACAGCATATAGAAAAAGTAAATTACTCTTATTGTTCTTTTTCTCTTATTTCTTCTATCTTTCTATCTCAAGAGGTGGGGAATGGAACAGAAAATTTTGGAACTACATACGCTTAAACATCTGAATGGATCATACTGAGACAAGACAACAGTCAAGCAGTGCTCTGCTTCATTTGACACCTGAATAAAAAGACAGATTAGTTTTGAATACAGAACAATAAAATAGATCAAATTAATCAACAGAGACGTAATTACCTTAGGAATTGCATCCTTTGTAACATGAAGCAGTTTCTCGATTACAATCTCCACCGAGTCTTCCATGGCATCTTTCTAGAATCATGGTAGAGAAAGTTTTAGCAAATAAAATTAAACACTCCATAAGAAGAAAAAGGCAAGTAGCAATGTACAATGGTCTATGTGCACTTGTATGTATTAACACAACAACAACATAATCTGTCCACTACAGCAAGCAACACGAACCTGGTTTTTAAGCATTTCAGTAATCAGTGAAAGGGAAAGTTCACGAATTGATGAATCAGAATCATCCAAAACCTCAAGGACCACTGTCAAAATCTGATTAAAGTACTGCAAAGATAACATGAAACTATAAATAAACAGCACTTTATATTATATTCAGTTTGTAAACAAAATATTACAGCAAGATATAAGTTCAACAAACACTGACAAAAATGTCAAATTCCAAAGAATTACAAGCAATATGCAATAATCAATAGATTCAAGTGATTACTTGTATAACAGAAAACAATCATTTATTTAATATTTAAAGGAACGAACTACAGAAACAATAAATACGTCTCCCAGACATTGAATTACAAAAATAAACGGAAGGTGCTAAAATAACCTGCAAAAATATCTCAAGCCAAATTTCCAACGATTTCACGACATAAAGAGTGCATATATGGAATCATCCTAATATAACTTTATGGAAGAGCCACACGTCAAATTGAACAAACCTTAGTCCAAATAGAGTGATCATTAGCCATGGAAGCTTCAATTAACTGCTGAAGTGCACCACGCTTACTTGCACTAGGGTTTTCCTCAGATCCATTGGAAATCTATGGACACAGGAAAATATAATTAAAAAATATATAAATAAGATGTACACTTCATACTAGTGACAGCCTATCACCATATTCGTCTGACCCATATAGACTGTTTAACGAAGTAAAGAACCAGTAGTGTCTTAATAATATATCCTGGTTACAATAATTCAACATTCAGAAATAAAAATATTCTATCACAGTTTTGTGAGGAACAAAATCATAACTGCTAAACAAACTAACAAACAAAACAAAACAAAACAAAAAAAAAGGGAATATCTTGTGTCACAGTACTCACCAGGTAAAGAATCTGGGGAATGCTGGGACCAAATTCTGGCATTGAGTTAACCTTCATTGCTTTAAGTTTAAGATTACTGATGTCCAACTCGGGAGCTTCATTATCATGCCCAATGCTTTCAGCAAGCCCCGTTTGATCCAAGCCTATCAGATCATGAGCATCCAGTCGAGGAGTTAAAGAACCCTCTAAATTTACACCACTATCAACACTTTCCAACAAACTGGTCCTGGAGCCCAGGTTCTGGCCAATAGAATTAGTACTGTATGTTAAATCCTTGGTTTTCAAATTAAGATCAGTGTTAGAACCTGTATCAAAATTCTGATACAAGTTTTCCTCTAATTCATCAGAAGCTGCCTGGCCAAAGCTGCTTGTTACCAAGGCTGATTCTTGGGTAGAGCTCCACTTCCTGCCATTATCACCATCAACAGAACCAGCAGAATATCTCCCAAAGAAATTACTCTTCTTTGATATACTAACATATCCTTCTTCAGAAGATGTTCCAACAACATCTGATGGGTCATAAGAGGACTTGGGCCGCTGGCGCTCTTTCTTGTTCTGCAAAAAGTTCATTAAGTCCACTTCTATGCGAGGAGTGTACTGTTTCAGAGCTCGTCTTAAAGAATTTTGTTCTTCAACTGATAAGCTAAGAATGAAATTCAAGACAGCCGTTGAATCAAAGTGGGAGTAAACAGATATAAAGCATGTTATAGCGGCCTCCTTGAGTTTAGTATTTTTATCATGGATCAACGGAGTCAACTTGGAAAGCCATAATTTCAAAATGCCACTGTTGACATAGCCTTCAGAATTAACTGCGTGCTTGTTAAAGGAACCAATAGCAAACTCAATAACGGCAAGTTTGGCCTTTGGCGATCGCTGTTCATCTAATGAGCGAAGCAATGCAGGCAAGAGAGAATCTATACCATATGTTTTGCTTACAATATCCAAAGTTGTTGAGCAAGGTTGCCTAACTAATTCCTTTGGATCAATTAATCGTGAGAAAACATGGGGGAGAATCCTTTCCATGTAACTCTCAAAGGGCTTACGGCAAGATGGAATAATATCTGCAAGAGTTGAAAGAGCTGCCTGTGCAACTTTATGGTGGGGATCATCCAGATGTTGGAAAAACAACTTCATTACCTTCTCAAAATTTTGGACTACTTCTTGAATCCCCCTTGGGCCTTGCTGCAGCAAAGACCGGAGATAATTGAATGCAGCAACCCTAGCACACCAGTCAGAAGATGAACTCAGTCCCTCACTTAGGGCATCACTAAGAGATGCCGGACCCTCTACATAATTTGACATGTCCCCAAGTGACAACTGGCTATCATCAAAACTTCTCCGCCTGCCAGCAGACATCCGACCAGCTACGTGCTTTCTCAGGAGTGGCCTCTGGAAATTAGGAACATTACTGTTATGTGAATCTCTAAAGTTTCCTTCTTTGTAAGGTGTGTCCAAATACTGCCTATCATTTTGAGGGTTCATCTGTCTTCTAGTATCCCTAAAGTCATTGTGCTCTTCAACAGAACCCCTATCTTGATGTCTCTCAGAAGCCCTCTTTGCTGTATATGATGAAAATCCCGGCAATGCTTCACCTGAGGTATTACTTCGATATGCCAATTTACCAGAATCTTTGGAAGCTTGAATTTGAGTGATAATATCAGACAAAACCAATCCACCATTGCGGCTGCTACTTTTATTGGCAGTAAAGGAGGTTGAATCTGTCATTAAAGAGTTTGAAAGATTATTAGAAGCTGGGAGAGCAGCAGGGAATGGTGGATCACGAGCTGATGGAGGTTCAACTCCTGCACTAGGAGCAAAAAAAAATGAAATTTAGCCGATCACAGATTAACCAAATTTTACCAAATCCAACTTAACATGATAACGTCATCGCATGCCTGCATTTAGCTAAATTACAATTACATCGAGATGAAATAGAAATACTATGTAGTCAAAGTCAATAAGGTACCTAGATCCAGACTAGATGATCGGAGCGTTGAAGAATTATGCTTATCGGACAAATCCAAACCTCTAAGCATGCTTTCAATAGCAGTGACCTTCTGTTTGCTTGAGTGCAACACACTTTCCAAACTGCGCTCATTACCTTTGCCAAGTGACTTTGCTTGTGACAGAAGTAGCCCAGATGAGAGAGATGTGCCCGAGGATAAACTTGAACTTCTGTCCATTGCAACAATCGCAGAAGTTGCATATCCAGGTAAATTTGAAGGAGCAGATGACTGATTGAATGATGTCAATGCACCTCTATCACGAACAGAAGGAGAAGCATGTCGCCTATGTATACCCCCATCCTCTTCATTGATTAACTGGACAAAATTTATCACTTTAAAGAATAAACATATGTTCAAAATATAGAATCACCCATAAGAACAGGTCATGCAAATACCCTTTGAATGACAGGATCAAAAGATGAAAACAAGCGCCGTGAACGTTCTGGCCAGGTCTTTGAAAACAATCTGTAGCACATTCTAGCAGTTGAGCGTACCTGTCAAGTTTCACAAAAACCCACTTTTTTAATGGTAAGAAAATCTTAAGAATCATAAATGAACATAAAGTATCTATCTGTTGAGAAAAGTAGAAATAAAACCTAAATAAAGATAGCCCTAAACGTAAATAGCAAACCTAATATGCATGCAAAGTATACATAGCCCTAAACAAATGTAACAAACCTAACAAGCATGCAAAATAAATCTCTGACAAATTACAAGAATACAATAAAAAATATACCTCACTCATTGCATCTGCAACACAACATCTTATAAGATCTTCATAAAGATCAGCTGACCGCTGTATTTCAGGTGCATCGGGCCAATGTTCTAATACCAATAGTGCATATTCACAACACCTATGCAAAAGAAGATATAATCGTGAATAAAACAATACAAGCAAATCATACGAATAAGGCCGTTCAAATTTATACCTTGCACGGAGAATTGCACTACGGTCATTCTTTGCAGAATCTGCTATACGAGGAAGCACACGTGCCACTTTGCAGTTACGCAACATCTGTAAATCAAGAAGAATAAGATGGCAAGAAGCATATTGCAAAAAATAAAAAAATGCAGAGAATAGGACATATAGACACAGAGATGAGAATTTTATATTACCGTTTTTATGCAGTTATCTGCAGACTCTGCAATTACAAGTACAGTAATCACAACCAGCTTGAAAAGGACCTGATTACCATATCATGAAATCAATAAAATCTTTCAAGCATGTAAGAAACTGCCAGAGTCAGCAAGAAGACATCAAACTTACTGGAATAAACATTTCTGCACAAGCCTCAAAATCTCCCAAGAGCTCCTTCGACAAAAAGCATAACAGATGGCAAGCCTAGGAATGTATAAGAAAATGATAATTAAAAAAATATTTCTGCTTTAACTTGAAACTAGAAGAACAGACACAAACTAAAAGAAGGGATGGACATAGTACATTGCTTTGGAATCACTAATCACTGTCTATTACGTTTCCACACTACATTCCCTTACAACTGACCCAAAAAAATTACAAAGAAACAACCAAGTCCCAGTATGCCCTGCCATTTGGTATTTGCTTTAGCAAGTGTAGGAAGGAAGCTACAACCATCCGTGGAATGAGATAAGGAAAAATTTATGCTGAAAACTGCCATAAATTGCAGTAAATTATTATATTTATTATTTAAGAGAACGAAAGTAGATATAAAAAGACATCTGTATTCTTCCCCCTAGTTCCCTCCAGGAAATTTTTTTTCTCTTTAAAAAAAAAAAGGCATCTGCATTCTGTCAGTAAAAGCTTGATAAAGAATAATGGGAACAATTCAGGAGCCATCTCCAATTCGGCTGGAGGCACAGGAAGAAACCAATAAACAGTGTCCTGAAAACAAAAGACAGTTTAGCTGACCTGCTTCACTATGCTAGACCTTCGATCAGATAACTGTGTGCTCAGAGGGCCAACAAGTTGCTTCAATAGTCCACGAAAAGACGGATAGTCAACACCACCTAATGACAAATGATTATATAAAAGCATAAATAAACGAGAGAAAACTCTTTCAAGCTCCATGCTATTTACAAATACTATATGCTGAAAGGGGGAAAAAATCCATTTCCCCTTTCAGGGACGGAGAGAGAAGTTTTACAGGTGGAATAAGAGCCAAACAAATGATAACAGACAAAACCAAAGAAATATGAGAGCAATACCTTTTTTTCTGTAGTTGGCATGCTTTAAAACACACACAGATGTAACAAATTAATTGGCAGTTAGCAGGATCTAGATTTCTAACCAAATGTCCAAGATGACATTAAGTTCAATAATGAAGTGAATAAAATCTCAATAATAAATAACATACGCCAAAGATAATACGCTAAGAAGCTTAGATATAGAAAGTAGAAATGATACATTTCAAGAAACATAGTGATGGTATTCAAGAAATCTGAAACAGACATGAACTGTTAAACATTATACCACATATAACATTTCAAAATAACTATTTTACATGATACAGATAATATAAATCAAACTAACAATAAGTAATTTCAGCAAAAAGAAACAAAAAACAATGCAAAAAAGAACACTTAATTTTTGTTTTGATAAGAAACAAAACTTTTATTAAAGATCAAAAGCTGAAGTACAAATAAGGGAAGAGGATGATGTCTCCACAAGGACAAGAATCATAAAATATAAAATACAAACAGCACAAATCAAAACACCACCAAACAAAGTATTTTTCCAATCTGAACCACCCCCCCCCCCCCAACCAACAGTTTGAGCCAGTCGGCAAGTATAAAGAAGAAAGGAGGGATCACAAACCTCCATAAACAAGGCCTTCAACTCTTTGCATTGCAGCAATACGAATAGACCAATCTTTTTCTGGCACAAGGGTAGAAGCAACCTTCTCCATCTCCCTTGTCAGTTCCTTCTCCGAATAAACTTTAATAGGTTCTACGGGTTTCTCGGTGACATCTTCTCCTGAAACAAAGCAGCGAGCAATTGAATGAGCATCAATGTTGCAAACTATAAAAGTGAAAATTCTATAGGAAAACAAAGAATATTTCAAGTATGGTTAACGACACTTTATAAAGAACTGCACTTACAAATCACATATGAAAATGTGGTTTCACATAAAATTACTGAAGAAAGCATTTTATTTACAGTAACAACAACATGCTTCATAGGTCAGCTCTCAAACAGTAGAATTTTGTAAAGTGAAACAAAACTCTGTTAGTACATACAAATAAATATGTAAAACTCACGTATTGCCCGCAAGTTGGGTTATGGTGGTTCAGAGTTTACACATCCAGGCTTTCCCAAGCCTTTTCAAGCCGAATTTGGCCCAAGATTCTCCAACCAAACCAGAAATTGGTTCAGACTAGCTAAATTGGAATCTTGAACGGGGTCAACCACAATGCCCCTATTGTAATTCAGGTTAGGAAGGGTGCTATGACAAATGTTAAGTCGTTACACAAAAGCATAAATTTTGCAACAAAGAGGAATTTAACTTTCTACCATCAGGAGAAAGGAATTGAAAAAAACCAAGGAAAGGCTTGAAAAGTAGAAAATAGAGGTCATATCAAAATTATGGACACCATGTAACTGAGGGCGTACAGTAAACTTACAGTCTCATCAACTTACAATAACCAAGTAACCCTTCGATTCCTCAACTTAAAATAACAATAATATAATAATAGAATAATAATATTAATAAATCACACTAGAGCAGTGCTACCATATCGTGGAATTTAAGCAGGCATATATTTGATTCTCATTTACCCAAAAAACCAAGACAGGTAATCTCAAGCTAAAAATATCTGAACATTCATAACTTGTGATAAAAGTATACTGACCTCCAAAAAGTGACGTTTCTTTTGTGGAACTCTTTGCCTTTGGACTACTTTTCTTCGGGTTGAGATTCACAGTTTTAATCTCTCCAGTAGAAAAATTACTTGCCAGTCCATCTAGAGAATGAACTTTAGGTTCAATTCTCTCTAACCTCGCATTAATGTCTTTTACCTGCAGTTAAATATCATCTCATATTAACAGTGAGCTATAGATTTAGACAAACCAACCTACTAACCAAGAGTGAAAATTTGTGCTGCACATAACAATTTTATCTGAGTTGTTGCAGAAAGAAGTATCATCATTTGCAACAACCCAAATCCAGGATCTCAAATCAAAAAGAGAAGGAAATTGCATGGGTTATTTCCCAATACAAAATGAGATATATATATATATACCATAGATGAGGGAAGATGGTGGCGATGTAGTTCGTCACGGAATTGGGTCCCAGCTTGTGTATACATCTCCTGGAAAAAGGAACATCAATTAAATCGAGTAAGAAGTTCATATACCGGATAACTACTTATATTTCTTTTTACTCTCAGTTTCCAGTGGCACGGATTCTATGTCCTTCCAAAGGTGAAATTCAACAACCCAAATGCCACATGATAGGCAACTAAATCTAATCCACAAAACATACACAAACTGGAACTTGCTAGGTATTGTCTGCATAGATGCCCAATGAATCAAAATTAAACCTTCATGAACAAGCACAAACATTAATTAAGAAGTTATGACAGGTTTTCCTGCTCTGAATTCAAACAAAAGCTAATGGAGTCTTACAAATGCATCTGGTCGCATGTGAAAATTTCCTACTCCTCATTTTTTACTCAGCTTACAAACCCATTTGAAGAACAGTTGTTGAAAGAAGAGGCAATTTGGGGGAAAGAAAATTCTTAAGAATCAAGGTTAACTACAACAACCAAAGAATAAGGTCAAATGAGACTTATAAGTACACTATTCCTTTGCTTTAGCTCTGTTTGCTCGAAGAATTTGGAGTTTTTGGGTTTCACCTCAAGAATGTCAGGATGTTTTTCAGAATGTTGTTGGGTTGAATAACTTGAGTAGAAGCAGGAGGAAGCTCTGGAATGTTGCTATTAAAACCATATGTTGATCATTGTTTCTAGAGAGACAATCGAATCTTTGAAGTTTTAGTAGGGGATTTAGATATGATTTGCGATAGGATTAAACACTGGGTTCTTTTTGGATCTTTAATACCAAAAAATGCAAAGATCTTTTGTTTTCTGATTTGTGTAGAGATTGGAGTATTTGGCCGTAATTCAAGATAATTGCTTATCAAATTTGGTAACCTTCCTTTTATATCAGTAATCGCCCTTGTTCCTTATTCATTTAAAAACAAAAAAATTAAATTGAGAGAGAGAGAGAGAGAGGAAACCTACAAATTACAACCAATTCTTCAGATACAGGCCTTGATTATTTCAGTAATACAAAAATTATAACAAAGTTGCATTCTCAGAATAAGTGGCCATGACTATAAATCAAGCTCCAACGTAAGATAATTATTATTATTATTATCAAAATAGAGAATAAAAAAGCTTTACCACCAGCTACCACTTACCTCAATACATAATATAGCTGCTTCCCTAACACCAGGATTTGGATCATTCAACATCTGCAAAATCTGACAACCGAACAGAAAAGATTGGTTTACTTCTCACGAGCCCAGACCAAAAAAATTACCAAAAATGAAAACGTTTTTCGCCATGAAAGTCAGCGAACATACTGGAGGAAGTATGGCACGCTGAAGAGGGAGCTCGGTAGCTGCAAAAAGACCAATTGCTGATGTCACAGTCCGTGCAAATTCTTCTCGAACTCTCCAACTTCTATGCGTCCAGGCATAAGACCCTGCTCTTTCAACTATGATTGTCGGAGAAGAAACCTGCAGAACAGAAACAGGTTCACTAGGACTACAAAAGTGTCGACCCATTACCAAATTAAGGGAGGAAAACAAAACTGAAGAAACTAAAAACCAAGATTATCAACAATGTCAATCCACCTAGAACATAGACAATCACATTGAGACCATATATAGTTGACATAACAACAGCATAAAATATAACATATATCCCTTCAATGCATATAAAATTTACCGTTAAAACACACCAAAAGAGAAAATTCAAATCAAATTCTTCAATCTCCGAGTTCTCATCGTATTACTTTCACCTCTTTCAAACGCAATTAATTGAATTTCAATGACATGCAACACTAACACACTACTTAGTAGAACAATAGCGAGAGACGAATTAAGACAAACCTCCATGAGAGTGAGCAAGAGCCTCCGGGCTGCGTCCCGAACCGGCTGCTTCGCATCCCCCAAGCGCTCAACAACGGCGGGAACAAGCGCATTGAAGTGCAACTTCAAGTGCTCGCCGGAGAGCACGGCGGCGGAGGCGAGAGCCTGAAGAGCACCCTGAGAGACCCTGAAGTTGTTATCCTTGAGAAGATCCAAGCAACAGTCGACGAGCGCGGTGACCTCCGACGAACTCAGGCTCTTCCTGGAGGCCTCGAGGAGTTGGTGGAGCCGCTCGACGCCGGCCATTCGCTCCTTGGTGTCCTTGGCTCGCGCGAGCTCGAGGGCTTCCTCCATGGCGGAGCGGATTTAGGGTTTGGGCGTCTTTGATCTGGTGCTTCGCGGCTCAGATCTGGCGGATTTGGGGCTCAATTAAGGGCATAAGCGAAGAAGAGACTGAGAGAAAGAATGTATGTGAAAGACAGACTCCCCAGACTATCTCTCTCCGCTAAAAAAAAAAAAAAAAAATTAGCGGAGAATGATGGCGTCACTGCTGGTGTTGGTGAGAGAGAGAGAGAGAGAGAGTGTGAGTGACTGAAAGAGAAATGTAGAGAGGGAAAGTGGATTCAGATTTCAGTGCAAGAGCACCGAGAGAGTAAAGCTAGAGAGAGAGAGAGAGAGAGAGAGAGAGAGAGAGACGGAGAAAGAGTTGTCTTCTTTTGCCAGATTAAAGGAGAAAGAAGATGAAGTGAAGAAACTATGTGGTTGAGGGTAGTTATACCTTTTACCACTGGTTTTTTCCTAATTTACGGATTTTACCACTGCCACTGTTACTAATACAAACCCATTTCACTACCTTTTTTTTTTTTTTTTCCTTTTTCTCATTCTGTCCACTTTCAGTATATCTCATTTGATTGTTTTCATATTTTTACTTTGTAGTTAGAGGAGTTGAGGCTCAACTTGGAAGNCCTTTTTTTTTTTTTTTTCCTGAAATTGTGTTGGTGGTGGATCAGGTTATTGTGACCCGGCTCTCCATTGAGGTGTACGTGGCAATCTCTGATATGGGATGCCAAATCCATTCGTTTTCGGGTCACTGGTCCGGACAAGAGAATTGGATAGGACGCGGGTTTGAAGTTTATGTCACTCATGTCATTTTGATGTAATAAAAGAGTAAAATGGACATTTCGTATAATTAAAATTACGCGGTGAACGTTTTTTGTTTTGCTTTGTCTGAAAATAAAATAATTAGAATTATTTAAAACTACGGCCAAGACATTCCTCGTTTTAATGCTTCCGCTAATGACATCAAACTAGTTTTGACGTTCGGAGTGTATCAAAAAAATTAAATTACAAGCTCCCTTGACTTTAACAAAAAAAACAAAGTATTTGATACGAGTTTGAAATTTATATTATTAATTATAATATAACGTTGGAACACAAGCCTTTAGGAGGTTAATAACTGTTCAAATAGCTTCGACTATAGTATACTTTAACTAAAATGATATTTTGAAATCCATTCAAAAGAGAAAAATTAATAATTTGATATAATAAAGATGTAATGACCAATTTATAAATGTAAATTGAACACTTATGGGTATCTCTTAAAGGGTTGAATATTCAATAAGCATTACTTCAACAATTACTACACTGACAAATTAATTTATCATTCATTTTATACGCAATAATGACTGGACTTTTTCCCAGGCTCACAATCTGTCAATTGCAAAATTAAATTTGAGGAGAGAAAAATATGATTACCATAAATTAATGACAATAAAGATTAAGGCCATATATAGTATATGTTTATATGAAATACCTCTTTCATTTATTAACCTAACACTGTGTTAGGCCATATATAGAATATACATTTATGTGAATTATCTGTTTCATTTATGAACCTAATACTGTGCATATAATATATATATATGGTCCCAAGTCAATAGGTATTTATTTTTCCTGCTTATAGAAATATTTTTATCTAATTAAAATTGATATTAATTCATCTTACACTTTTTTTTCACTGTAAAAAAGTAGAGAGAAAAAAGAATATTATTTCTCATGTATCAAATTTATTGATCACATGTGATAGTTTTTACTATGTCATTGATTTTTTCATTATTTACAATATTGTCTGTTGGATCGGTTTCTCACCAGCCGTCCACGTGTCTTTGAACCACTGATGATGTGTCCTCAAACTGTCCACGTGTCCTTACTATTCCAAAGTGTTCTAAACTTCAGGCAGGGTCGGAGAGGCGGGAGTGGCTACCTGCAAAGACTCTCCGATGCTTAAGTCAGTGATCTTTCTTTGATTCAGGGTAACAAGAATTTAGTTCTATATGAGTATATATTTGTTTCTTGCTCGTAAATTTTTAAATATCTCTTTTTGTATGCGTACATTCTTCCTCTCGGGAATGCATGGCTTATATATATATAGTCCTAAGATTGTAAATCATCCGGGTCTCAATCTCAGGACTGAGTACCTTTTTCCTCAAAGTTTTTCCTAGAGGTCACGGGCCGAGATTACCGTGATCTCCTCTGTATCGCTGTAGCCTGGTTTGCGCCACCTCCTATGGCTTGAGGCTATCAGGGGTGAGATTTGGACAAATTGTCGTTCTGTCAGGACAGCTTGCCCCTTGCGCACAGTTACCCAAGATCGCATTAAATGCTCTGTCTGGGACTAGAGTTGTGAGTTGCTTTCCATTGTATTCTGGTGGAAGTCCCTTAGGGCTTCCGACCCCCCAGCTGTCGAGGTAAGGGTCGGACTGGGCTGAGTCTGTCCAGGGTCTGTGATGGGTCGGCCCTAATCTCGGACAGCCAATGGTCGATGTGGTATCACGTGTGACTCGCGTGGCCTTTAGCTTATCACTCTCGATACCTGTCAGACAGTGGGCTCTGTTTGTGACCTGTTCTGCCGTTTAATTGTCCACGTGGTATACGATTTGAGAACGGATCCCACAACTGCCCCTATTTCCCTATCCATCAAGTGGGGAAATTGTTTATCCGTTCTTCCAATCTGGAGGATGCACGTGGCTCTCCCTTGCCGATGCGGAGACACGCCATCCCATGTCACGAAATTTTTAAATTACGAAGTTCTAACTGTTCGGTCTCCTTTGCTCTCCCTTTTTTCAGAAAAACTCTTCAGCTCCCCCTCTATAAAAGCGGCAATTACGCCTTGCTACTTTACTAAAATCTTCAATCATTCTAGCCTCATAAAATCCTAGGGTTTCCGATTTCCTCTTTTCTAGAGACTTTTACTCTTTTAATCGTACCTAGAACAATTGCGCCCCATCGTGGATTCAGAGTTAGATTCACTAAGGAGACAGCTCTGCCTCCCTAGTGGAGTGACGCTGCAAAGGGTCGAGGGTCCTTCGGATTAGTATCTTCGTCCCTCTGCCCCCGAAGGCTCTATTATCCTAGGCAGAAAATATCTAGAATGGCTACGATTCCCCCTTCCTCCTCTGATCCACCAATCCTTCACTTTGACGGGGATCCACCCGATGCAGTTAAATGCAAATGGGGATATGATTCTGATGGGGCTTTCCACCCTGTCAGTTCTTTATAACCTGCATATCGACTTGGAGGTGGTCTTTTATGCTTACAAACTCACCCTCATCCCCAAGAAGAGTTCCTACTCCATCTTTTACCTGCAGCCGCTTCCGGGGCATCATATCTTCTAGGGCTTGCCGAGGTCAGACAAAGCAATGGGACTCCCACGCTAGGCTATACGCCGTTGGAGGGGCGTGGTGCTCCCCTTGGGTAAATGGCGAGCATTTCCAAGTTCCCTCAGCTTTCCTGCAGAGTAAGTGCTAGGTCGTGATTTTCGAGTATGCGTTCTTCTCGTCTGTTATTGCTCACTTTATTTTGTCTTGTGCAGTCTCGGTAGAAAAGAACAGGTTCGAGCCCCATTTGTCGGCGGGGCGGCTCAAAGGCCTGGAGGGGATCGTCACCTTCGGATCTTCTGGGGACTGCCAGTATATCCAGGCCGTCCTCAACCCCCTAGTGATGAATATAATGCCCAGGATGGTTTCATACCTTCTATTCCCTTTGGATACTTGGGTCATCACAAAGCACATACGAAGCCAACTTGACGCCTCTGCCCTAAACTGATTCCATCAGGACGAGCATGACCGAATCGCCATGGTGTGTCGGTAGGTTACGGCTTCAAGCCAATTGGCAGGCTCCAACGACCTGGTGGCACTGTCTAGTCATGAGCTTGAGGAGGCCGTGAGGCTTGTAGCCGAGGAGTACGTCAGGCTCTGTATGGAGGAAGTCGCCGCCCCCAAGAGGGTTAGGAGTGGGTTCATTTTCGTATCCTTAAGCTTCGTGGGTCGGATTATGGCTGCGACCTAAATATGTTGCTTGTTCTTTTCAAGTTCTGAGACGGGCCTATCGGCTGACCCCTCCCCCGTCAAGAGAGGAGCCGCGGGACATAAGGCTCGCCCCAAGGCACCCGCCGGCCGGCATCTCGTGGTGCTCTCAGGAGATAAAGTGCCCGCGGTCCCCCACTCTGATGCAGGTGGACCTCCATCTAGGGGAACGTTTGCCACACGGACCGCGTACAGCGAGGAGATACCGCTGAGTCTGGCTGGGGGGTCTGCTGCACCAACCTCGTCCACCCCTGACTCCGGTTCGAAATCAGGTGCTATTTGCCTCGGTGGGGAGATCGCGGAGCTCAGTGGGGGGGCTCCGAGGTTGAAATCTCGGCTATCTTCCCCTCCCCTGGTCCCAATAAAGTAGCGACATGAGGTCGGCTCATCTAACGAAGAAGAGGGCCGGGCGGAGAAGAGGGGCAGGGTTACCCCCTCATCTGACAATGATGATGATGGGGCCACGCTGACCCTTCTAAGGATAAAAAGGTCGATGCACAGCGGCCCGCCAAGAGGAGATGCACCACCTCCCACCGTGGTCGACGGCGCTCTCGGTGGTGCCGAGCCTTCCTCTGTCCCTATCGCCACTGCTTCGAGGGCATGCCCGGCTGAGGGAGAGGGTGCCATCACAGCTAGTGGGACGGAGCCGTGTTCCCCAGGCGTGGGTAACGCCCAAAGGGAGGGTCCAGCCGTAGAGCCGAAGTTGGAGGTGCTCTCTTTGGAGAACGTTAAGCTTGTCACCAGCCGTACCTTCGCACAAGTTTAGTCCACTTGGTTGCTTCTATGTTTTTAAGCATCCTTGCTAGACACTGACCCCTCCTTTTTTTGTCTAACTTGCAGCTGGCCGCCATCCGGTCTTTCTATTCCTCTCGCGTCAGGGATTTGACTGAGGAGCTGAGCTCCCGCTCTACACTAGCCGAGCGCAGTGTGGCCGCCCTCTTCAAATTGAGGTCTGAGTTCGATTTATATCAGAGCCTCGAGGAGGCGAGGGTCAGCAGCACGGTCGCTCATGCTCAGAGCGTCGAGAGGTCCAGGCGCGAAGAGCTGGCTGCAAGACTGGCCGAGGCAGAGGCCGGCAAACTTGCACAATCTAAGGCCACAAACTGGCTCAAAACGAGCTAAGGGTCAAGGAGCAAGAGTTGCAAAGCGCGGAGGTAGAGATGGGACTGGCTTTCGTCGCTCATGATAGGGCTGTCGACGACGCCATAGAAGCGAAGAAAGCCAAGGCGAAAGCCAAGCTAGAGGCCCACTCTCTGCAATACAGACTTGACCGGTCTAACGAGATAAATCGATATCTCTTCTTGGATCACAAAAATCTGATGGGTGCTTATGTGGAGATGTCTCGCAAACACAGCGAGGACCTTGCCAGCATTAACACTTTTTTGTTCGGCTTATCGCAGCGGCAAGCGGAGCTCAGGCTGGCGGCGTTGAAGGATAGGCTGGCGGACGCGGAGAAACTGAAAACGAGGTACTAGAGGCAGTGGACGTCCTTTCTGTAGAAAGTTATAGGTCTAGCTGAGAGAATAGAGAGTTCGAAAGCCACACTAAGGTGGTAATGCCAGACCAGTTTGACGATCAGAAAAGTGTCGAGAGAGACCACTATTCTGTCATTACATGCAGCAGCTTGGGGATGAGATTAGCATCACGTACCCAGCTGACGTGCTGAAGATGCTTGCTGCGGAAAAGGACGGGCCCTCTACATCTGCTTCTGGTGCCAAAGAGTTTATCCCCATTTCTGGTCCGCTAGCCCTGGCGGTCAGCCTAGTCTCAGGGTCTCAACTAGAAAGGGATCTAGTATGGTCATTGTATCCAGTGATGAATCTGACCCTGGTACGCCACCCTCCACCGGGGTTGGTCCAAGCACTGGGACTGGCCGCGCTCCCCTGGCCGGAGGTAATTACGGTCCTTAATTTTGTACATTTGTAAAGCTGACCCTCGTTGTAACCCTCCGTATAAATAATAAGAACAATGCGATTCTTCTTTAGTCTGTTCTTTTTTTCTGTGTTGACTGCGTCCGAGGTAAAGTTAAACCTTGTTGTAGCCGTCTGTATAAATAATTGTGGATGACTCGGATGGACATGATTTTGGGCCATTAGTGAGTCCTTCTCGAGCCATGACTGTCAAGATTGGTTCCGGAGATAGGGATACGAGCTCTGACTCATCCGGTTTTACGGAGGTATAACTTCTGTTATGACTTGTATTGGCAGAGTTCGACCTGCGCGTGTGGTTGGACTTTTCCGACCCCAAATGGGACCGCGCTCGGAACCAGCTTCAGGGATTGGTCGACCATTGTTTGGACCCATCGTTGCAAATGAGAAGGCCTGGGCTCGGCTCTTACTGGGAACAAACAGGGTACTACCACTCTAATATCTCCCTACGAGTCCGTTCGCGACCTGCCTCCCGTAAATAGGGCTTATGAGCGCGCACCACTGTTGACCGTGCACTTTGTATTTTTAGGACATAATAAACAAACTTTAATATTAATTTCTGCCTTCATGTTTGGTCTGGTACTAGAATACTTCCAAGGGTAGACTCTAAATTCGTTCACATCCTGTCCATGCGCAAATAAACCATCCCCCGGGTAGAGCCTGCTTTCCTTTAGCCATTCGTTTAGCTAAAATGTTCCTTAGGGAGGGTCCACTTCCAACGGGTGAATCCCGACCCTGCTTTCCTTTAACCATTTGTATAGCTAAAATATTCCTTAGGGAGGGTCCACTCCCAACAGGTGGATCCCGACCCTGCTTTCCTTTAGCTCTTTGTATAGCTAAAATGTTTCTTATGGGGTCTGCTGGCAAGCTTTTGGGTTGCACGGCCCTTTTCTCCTCGTACGTTTTCTCGGGTCATCGGTAAGCATTTTATTGCACGATGTGATTCCCATAGTACGATCGTTTTCGAGGTCTACTGGCAAGTTTTGGTTGCGCAGCTCATTCTTCTTCATACGTTTTCTCGGGTCGTCAACAAGCGACGTGATCCCCATAGTACGAGCATTTTTGAGGTTTGCTAGCAAGTTTTTGGTTGCACAGCTCTTTCCTCTTCGTATATTTTCTCGGGTCATCGACAAGCGACGTGATCCCTATAGTACGAGCGTTTTCGAGGTCTGCTGGTAAGTTTTTGGTTGCACAGCTCTTTCCTCTTCGTACGTTTTCTCGGGTCATCGACAAGCGACGTGATCCCTATAGTACGAGCGTTTTGAGGTCTGCTGCTAAGTTTTTGGTTGCACAGCTCTTTCCTCTTCGTACGTTTTTTCGGGTCATCGACAAGCGACGTGATCCCCATAGTACGAGCATTTTTTAGGTTTGCTGGCAAGTTTTTGGTTACACAGCTCTTTCTTCTTTGTCGACAAGCGACGTGATACCTATAGTACGAGCGTTTTTGAGCGAGTAGTGCATACGGTCTACAACTGTGGCAGATCCTTTTCTGTGGCAACCTGGTATGATTTTTTGCCTGTGCAACTGAGGCGTGGGATCTGCCGCTGTGGGCGGACCCTTTTCTGTAGCAGCCTGGTGTGATTTTTTGCCAGCTCAAATAAAATGTGGGGTTTGGCACTGTAGGCAGACCCTTTTCCGTAGCAGCCTGGTATGATTTTTGCTTGTGCAAATAAAACGTGGGGTCTGCCACTGTGGGCAGACCCTTTTCCGTAACAGCTTGGTATGATTTTTTGCCTGTGCAAATAAAATGTAGGGTCTGTCACTATGTGTAGACCCTTTTCGTGGTAACCTGGTATGATTTTTTTATGTGGTAGAAGACCTGACCTGTTTCAGAATTAAGCTTAATAATATAAGCGTTCACATGGGTCTCACGCGTGAATAGTGCATGGGGTCTGCCACTGTGGGCAGACCCCTTTTCCATAGCAATCCAAAAGATGAATCCATGCGGCAAAAAGGAAACTTGACCTGTTCTAGATTTAAGCTTTTCAATAATATAAGCATTCACATGGTCTTACATCATATGTATGTGTCTTACACGTGATACTTTTTCAAGTGCTGAGCGTTCCACGTGTTCGGCAAGTTTTTCCCGGTCTTGAGCTCTTTCAGGATATACGCACCATTGTCNTTTGGTTGCGCAGCTCTTTCCTCTTCGTACGTTTTTTTGGGTCATTGGTAAGCGACGTGATCCCCGCAGTACGATTTTTATGAGGTCTGCTGGCAAGCATTTTACTGCACAGCTCTTTCTTCTTCGTACGTTTTCTCGGGTCATCGACAAGCGACGTGATCCCTATAGTACGAGCGTTTTGAGGTCTGCTGCTAAGTTTTTGGTTGCACAGCTCTTTCCTCTTCGTACGTTTTTTCGGGTCATCGACAAGCGACGTGATCCCCATAGTACGAGCATTTTTTAGGTTTGCTGGCAAGTTTTTGGTTACACAGCTCTTTCTTCTTTGTCGACAAGCGACGTGATACCTATAGTACGAGCGTTTTTGAGCGAGTAGTGCATACGGTCTACAACTGTGGCAGATCCTTTTCTGTGGCAACCTGGTATGATTTTTTGCCTGTGCAACTGAGGCGTGGGATCTGCCGCTGTGGGCGGACCCTTTTCTGTAGCAGCCTGGTGTGATTTTTTGCCAGCTCAAATAAAATGTGGGGTTTGGCACTGTAGGCAGACCCTTTTCCGTAGCAGCCTGGTATGATTTTTGCTTGTGCAAATAAAACGTGGGGTCTGCCACTGTGGGCAGACCCTTTTCCGTAACAGCTTGGTATGATTTTTTGCCTGTGCAAATAAAATGTAGGGTCTGTCACTATGTGTAGACCCTTTTCGTGGTAACCTGGTATGATTTTTTTATGTGGTAGAAGACCTGACCTGTTTCAGAATTAAGCTTAATAATATAAGCGTTCACATGGGTCTCACGCGTGAATAGTGCATGGGGTCTGCCACTGTGGGCAGACCCCTTTTCCATAGCAATCCAAAAGATGAATCCATGCGGCAAAAAGGAAACTTGACCTGTTCTAGATTTAAGCTTTTCAATAATATAAGCATTCACATGGTCTTACATCATATGTATGTGTCTTACACGTGATACTTTTTCAAGTGCTGAGCGTTCCACGTGTTCGGCAAGTTTTTCCCGGTCTTGAGCTCTTTCAGGATATACGCACCATTGTCAAGTACTTTGATCACCTCATAGGGTCCGATCCAATTAGAGTCCAGTTTCGAGGAATTCCCTGTTCTAACTTTCAAGACCCAATCCCCGGCATTAAATCGTCGAGCATTAAGTTTTTTTGCGTAGTAGGACCTAGCCTGCTGGTGGTATGAAGCCAGGTGGACCAGGATCATGTCTCTCGTTTCCTCCAGGAGGTCTGTGTTGCGGCTTAGCTGGCGTTCGTTTAAGGGGGCATCTTTTACCACTTCGGAGCGGAGGTTCGGGAGGCCGACCTCGGTCGGGATCATAGCCTCTGATCCGTAGACTATGGCGAATGGCATTCTTCCAGTCGACCTCCGCTTCGTGGTTCGATGGGCCTATACCACGGCCGGAAGCTCTTCTAACCACTTGCCTTTAGCCTCCTGTAAGTTCTTTTTGATGCTGCTATGGCTTTGTTCGTTGCCTCCGCTTAGCCATTCCCTTGAGGGTAGTTCACGGAAGAGAAACTGAGCCTTATATCATACAGCTCGCACAGCTCTTTGATCTTAGCATTTTGGAACTGTGTGCCATGATCGGCGTGTATCTCTTTCGGGATCCCGAACCGACAGATTATGTTCTTCCAGATGAAGTTAATAGTATCTATCTTACTAATGGTCGCGTAGGCTTCAGCCTCTACCCATTTGGTGAAGTAATCCGTGGCCAGTAGGACGTACCTCCTTCCCCTTGGACTTCTAGACAGCTCTCCGACGATGTCCAGAACCCGTTTGGCAAATGGCCAGGGAGTTATGTTCAAATGAAGTACCTACGCGGGCTGGCATTTCATTGGGATGAACCTCTAGCATTTATCACACTTCTTGACGAATCAGGCTACCTCTGTCATCAAATATAGCTAGAAGTATCCGGCCGTTAGAGCCTTGTGGGCGAGGCTACGCCCGCTAGAATGGTTACCGTATACTCCCTCATGGATTTCCTCCATTAGTTTTTGCGCTTCGATGGGACCTATACACCGCATCATCTGACCCATTGTCGATCTTTTGTATAGTCGTTCCCCCACCATCGAGTACCTGGCAGCCTTCAACCTGACTGACCTCACTTCTCGGGGGTCCGTGGGTAGGTTCCCCAACGTCAAATACTGGGTGATGGGTTTCATCCACCCTTCGTCAGCAGTTCCGGTTATGAACACATAGTGCGTAGGGGTCTGCGGGGGGTCTTCCATGCTCCCGCCTTCTAGGAGAACTTATATGCTTCCAGCCGTACCCCCGATTGACGCACTCTTAGCTAGCTCGTTGGCCCTCTGGTTCATCTCCCTGGGGATCGGTTCGATATTGAAATTGCCAAAGCGAGCTTTTGCCCCTATTACCTTGGAGAAGTACCTGTGCAACCTCGGCTCTTTTACTTCGAAGTTTCCTCTGACCTGACTCGCGATCAACTGCGAGTCGGTCTTTACTGCAATGTCCTCTACTCTGAAGTGCAGTGCCAGCTCAAGGCCTTGCAGTAGTGCCTCGTACTCTGCCTCATTGTTAGTCGCCTAGAAGCTGAGCCTCAATACCTTCTCAACTCTGAGACCCGTTGGGGTTTGCAGGACTATCCCGATATCTGACCCTGAAGTATTCGTGGATCTGTCAGTGTAGAGCGTCCAGGCTGAAGGGGGGCGAAGTTGAGACACCTGAAACGAGTCATGCAGCTCGCCGAATGATTCAATTTCCACTAAGAAATCTGCCATAACTTGTCCTTTCTTCGCCACTCGAGGCCGATATTTGATATCGTATATTCCCAGCTCGATGGCCCACTTGGTCAGTTGTTCGGATAGGTTTGGCTTAGCCAAAATTTTCCAGATGGGGAAGTCCGTATACACGGTGACTGAGTATGCCTCAAAGTATTGCTGGAGTTTCTTTTTAGCATTGACCTGAGCAAGGACAAGCTTTTCTGCTACACTATATTATGTCTCGGCATCCAGGAGCATGCAGCTTATATAAAACACTAGTTTCTATTTGCCATCTTCCTCAATAAACAGTACGGCGCTCATCGCTACTTCGGATACTGCTAAATAGGTGTACAGGTGCTCCCCCTCTGTTGGGAAAGCCAAGATAAGTGGGTGACTCAAATACAGCTTGAGATCTGTCAGTACCCTATCTTGTTCCTCCCCCTAGACGACAGTAGAGCTTTTCTTCAAGCATTGGAAGAAAGGCTTGCATCGGTTGGACATCTTGGAGATGAACCGGCTGAGAGCGGCTATCTTCCGGCCAGGCGTTGGACCTCCCGAACGGTCGAGGGTCTCTGCACATTTGTGATCGAGGTCATCTGGGTCGGGTTTGCCTCAATACCCCTCCTGCTCACGATATGTCCCAGGAATTGACCGGAGGACACCCCAAACGCGCATTTCTTGGGATTCAGATGCATCCGATACTGCCTCAGAATCTGAAAACATTCATTTAGGTGTCTCAGATGGTCTGAATCTTCTCTGCTCTTCACGAGCATGTCATC
The DNA here is from genome assembly GCA_002914805.1 of Parasponia andersonii. Taxonomy (NCBI): domain Eukaryota; kingdom Viridiplantae; phylum Streptophyta; class Magnoliopsida; order Rosales; family Cannabaceae; genus Trema; species Trema andersonii. The sequence continues at coordinate 184,273 of JXTB01000233.1, read as the reverse complement.
GATGTAGACCTCCATAGTCTTCCCTAGTAGCCCAGTGAACATCTTATTTATGAACCTTTGGTAGGTTGTCGATTTTATAATAGCTACGCAAGTGCACGTGTCGAAACAAGTAATACAGTAGTGAGTGAGTATCGTCTCCACAGGGATTGAGTACTAAAATTAAATGCGAAAACTAAATGTTAAATGTGCTGAATTAATGAATGAGAAATAGAGATTTGTAATCAAATGGCAAATATTAGTAATGCAAACAGGAATGTAAATAGTAAGTAGTAAATACTAAGATCTAATCAAGTGAATGTAAATCAGTGGTATGGATAAGCTGGGATAAATGAATCCTCCTTGGTTGCAAATCTGGGTTTCATTGCTGCAGCAACGCTACAGCAAAATTCACTCCAGTAACCAAAAACTTACTCTGTACATATTAATCTTCCGAATTTAATATGTGTTAAGTTCTTCAATCCAGATTTGACATATTCCTATGCTAATCCAGTTTTCAAAACGTCATTTATAGCATCAATTCTCAATGGGTTTGCAAGGTAACAATATATTTCTATATCATTACTAATTTAAAGATCTATTAACAAGATGATTAAATCATGCATTATCCAAGTTAAATCCAACTAAGATTAACCTTTCCAGATTTAATCCCAATTTGTTTATCCTAAATATTGATGGCCGAGCAATAAAAAGGAATAATGATGAAGCTCACTTGAATAAACTAGAGTAAAAATACCATAAACGTTGAAAACAAGTTTAACCCATCATCATAACCTTGGATTCATCACAATCCCAGCTAAGGAAACTTAGCTCATAGTCTGAAATGTAAAAACAAGTATCCTAAAATATTCCATTGATTACTGAAAATTCAAGAAAAAGATGAAGAAATAAATATGAAGAAGGCCAAAAGAAGTAAGAAATCGCTAGCTGGATGATGGAGGGTTAGCCCCTTGCAGCCGCCAGTATGTCTCCTTCTTCGTCCTCTTTTTTTTCGCTGTCCTCTCTTTCCTCTCTCCTTTCTTTCCTTTTTCGTGTAACCCCCCAGCTCAGCCGCCACTCTCCTCTTCTTTCTACAGTACTCTTTTTTTCTTATATTAGGGTAAGTGAGGTACCCTAGTACACATGTCAGCCAAATAGAGGAGTGAGGACCACTTTTCTCTATTTTCCCTTAGCTGGTACTCACTAATAGCTGTCAGCACCAGCTGCACAAAATTCAAGCCAGCTGTCCAAAACAAACTCCTGCTGGAATTTAAATCAGCTGCTCAGCATTGCTCCGGGACATTGCTGCAGCAAAGTTTCTTCCAGCTTTCACCTGAATTCGGCTTCCCTTCTAAATATCACCATTTAATCCCTGTGAAGTTTTAAGACCGAATTTCATCAATTCAAATAGGAATTAGTGCAAGTAAGATAGATTTTAGCTAGATTAGATCCTAAATATTTGAAATAACAATACTAAAATAAAGAAAAGAAATGAACCTAAACTACACAATTTATTCTTTAAAAACAACTAACCTAAGACTGAAAACACACAAGATAACTCTATTTTCATAGAGTTATCAGTTGCNTAAGTGAGGTACCCTAGTACACATGTCAGCCAAATAGAGGAGTGAGGACCACTTTTCTCTATTTTCCCTTAGCTGGTACTCACTAATAGCTGTCAGCACCAGCTGCACAAAATTCAAGCCAGCTGTCCAAAACAAACTCCTGCTGGAATTTAAATCAGCTGCTCAGCATTGCTCCGGGACATTGCTGCAGCAAAGTTTCTTCCAGCTTTCACCTGAATTCGGCTTCCCTTCTAAATATCACCATTTAATCCCTGTGAAGTTTTAAGACCGAATTTCATCAATTCAAATAGGAATTAGTGCAAGTAAGATAGATTTTAGCTAGATTAGATCCTAAATATTTGAAATAACAATACTAAAATAAAGAAAAGAAATGAACCTAAACTACACAATTTATTCTTTAAAAACAACTAACCTAAGACTGAAAACACACAAGATAACTCTATTTTCATAGAGTTATCAGTTGCCCTCGCGTTCTTCAAGCCAAATGGCTTACGCCTGTAGCAGTACAGACAACGTTCCGTAATAAAAGCCGTGTGGATCTGGTCTTCTGCGTATAGGGGGATCTGGTTGTACCGAGAGTAGGCATCTAAAAAGCTCATTCTGTTGAATCCCGCCGTCGCATCTACCATTTGGTCGATTCTTGGCAGGGGGAAGCTATCCTTCGAGCAGGCCTTATTTAGGTTGGTGAAGTCTATGCAAGTACGGTCGTCGCCGTTTTTCTTTTTCACCACCACCGGGTTGGAGACCCAACATGGGTACACGCACTCCCTGATCAGACCGTTCTCCAGCAGCTTCTCCACCACCTTGTTGATCGCCCTATTTTTCTCTAGTGTGAACCTTCTGGGTTTCTGCCTGACTGAAGGGAAATTGGGGTCTATGTTCAGCCGGTGGCAGGTATGCGCAGGGTCTATCCTGGGCATGTCGTCGTGGGACTACGTGAAGACGTCCTCGTTCTGCTTTAGGAATCCCAACATCTCGTTCTTCTGTTACTCGGGCAATAAGGCCCCGATTAGAACCACCTTCACCGGCTCTGCCTCTTTCAAAGGGACCGCTACCAGCTCCTCAATCGTGGATTCTAGATCGTCAGACTCCTCTTCGATTTGCTTCATATATGCTGGCAGGCAGTCCTTTGATTGCTATCCATCCCCGGTCGAGGCACTTGCACTCGCGTCGGCTCCCCTCAGGGCAGTTGAAAAACATTTCTTTACGGAGGCCTGGTCTCCCTTGATGTCTATCATATAGGTACCATCCTTTGATAGACATCTTAGGATCTGGTGGAGGGTGGAAACGACCCCATGCATAGCGTGGATCCATCCCCTTCCCATGATGACGTTGAAGGAGGACTGGTAGTCAATGACGACGAAGTCTACATCCAAGTATCTCTCAGCAGCACAGACCTTCAGGGTCACGACGCCCAAGGGGCTGACCTTAGTGCTGTCGAAGGCGAACAACGGCTGGCAGGTTGGCCTGAGTGTGCTTCAATCCAGGCCTATATTCTCGAATGTGCTAAGGAACAGGATATCGACGCTGCTTCTACCGTCGACCAGGACCCTTCCGACCAACGCGGAGCCGATATACAGTTTAATCACTAAGGGGTCATCGTGAGGCAGGCATACTGTGGTCAAATCTTGCTGGACGAAAACGATGGGGGCGGTAGAGGTGCAGCTCTCTCCCATCATTAAGTGGTTGACGGAATGGCCCATCCCCCTCAGGCGCTTCACCCTTCCTTCAGCCCTTTTGAGGCATTTTTCATTCTCCTCTTGATCCTGGTTCGGCTCTGTCCTGCCCACGATTCTCAGAGTCTGCTCTCCTGACCCAGAGGTCTGAGTCTGCTTCCCCTTATCAGGCTTGGAGACGTCTTTCTGTGGCTGAGTTCCGCCAGTTTTCACATACTGTTTCAACCTGCCGGCATGGATCGCCATCATGACCTGTGCATAAAGGTTACAGTAGTGGGCAGTTTCGTGCCCGTAGTCTTTATGAAACTGGCAATACCTGTTCCTGTTCTTCATGTGCTCAGGGACGCCAGATTTGGGCGGGTCTTTGAGGATGCCCCTGTCCCTATTTTGGAGGTAGATCATATCGATCGGCGTGTTGAGCTCATATTTCGGCAGAGGATCGCAGGGCGTCTTTCTCCTCTTGCCTCCTTCCTGACTGTCTCGGATGGGGGCTTCTTGTTTCGAAGTCAGCTTTTGGTCCAGTGAGGGCCTCTTCACCCCTTGCGGGGCCGGGGTTTATGCCGACGTCATTGTTATCGCGACGGAGGTCTTGGGCGCCTTCTGGTGGCTTTCCAGCACCCTAAATATCCCTTCTGACTTCGCCTAGATGTCCACCTTATCGTACGGAAGATTCAAAAAGAGGTGGTCCGACAGCATTGATCCTGGCTGTAGGCTCCTAACGAATGAGCCTGCGGCTTGGACCAAGTTGGCGTTATGGACTAGGGACATCACCTCGAGGAAACACGACAGGTACTCTCGCGGGGACTCATCCGCGGCCTGTTCCAACCAGTCAAGGTCTCGCATGGTTTTTTGCTGTCTCCGGACACCCACGTACTGCTTTAGGAAAAGTTTGCAGAAATCTTCGAACCCGTTTATGGATTTCTCCAGGAGCTGTCTGAACCATAGCAGGGCTGGTCCCGCCAGGGTCGTAGAGAAGACTTTACAGGTTACGGCCTCGTCCCTGGTTTCCAAGGCCATCTTCTGTTGAAAGTGGTATATATAATCGAGGGAGTCAGTTTCCCCTCGAACGACTTGAAGGTCGGGGTCATGAAGTTCCTCGGCCTAGGCTCCATTTGGATCCAGTCAATGAAGGCTGTCCAGTTGATCCCTCGCACAGTTTGCTCTACCAGATCGTCGGGGGTCTGGGTGTGATGGGCCCTGAGTCTCTTACCCAACTCTGCCGTTATCTCTTGCTTCCAGTCGAGAGGTGTACCTCCTGGGCTTCCATGGCGTCTTCCGCCTGTCACCCTCCTGGCTTGGAGGGGTCTCGACAGGCTTTGTCGCGCCCCCTATATCCGCGATCTGGATGGGGCGGGAACTTCTCCTCGCGGTTGGCTTTTGAATTCTTATTGGACCTCTTCGTCAAAATCTTCTCTCCGCTGGCTCTTGTCTTCACTCGCCAGTAGCCCTTCGAGGCGGGCGTTATCTCTGTGTACTTCTGCGACTTCGTCCCTAAAGTTTAGGACGGCCTCGTGGGCTATCTCTGCCTTCCGGTTTGCTTCTGCCACGGCGGCCTGATCCAGCTTCTGCTCTAGGTCTGGTCGCGCTTCTCGAGAGCTCCCTTTGACGTTGGGACATGTGCTCCTGGTTGTCATCCTCGAGGGTGCCATCCGATGTTGTATGGCCTTTTGTTCGTGGAGAGCACTATCGTGAGTCTCCTACTCTTTTTCTCACGCTCAACCATTATTTCCCATAGACGGCGCCAAACTGTTGGATCAGTTTCTCACCAGCTGTCCACGTGCCTTTGAACCGCTGATGATGTGTCCTCCAACTGTCCACGTGTCCTTAATATTCTAAAGTGTTCTGAACTTCAGGCAGGGTCGGAGAGGCGGGGGTGGCCATCTGCAAAGACTCTCCGATGCTTAAGTCAGTGGTCTTTCTTTGATTCATGGTAACAAGAATTTAGTTCTATATGAGTATATATTTGTTTCTTGCTCGTAAACTTTTAAATATCTCTTTTTATATGCGTACATTCTTCTTCTTGGGAATGCATGGCTTATATATATAGAGTCCTGAGATTGTGAACCATCCGGGTCTCAATCTCAGGACTGAGTACCTTTTTCCTCAAAATTTTTCCCAGAGGTCACGGGCTGAGATTACCGTGATCTCCTCTGTATCGCTGTAGCCTAGTTTGCGCCGCCTCCTATGGCTTGAGACTATAAGGGGTGAGATTTGGACAAATTGCCGTTTTGTCAGGACGGCTTGCCCCTTGCGCGCACCTATCCAAGATTGTATTAAATGTTCTGTCTGGGTCTGGAGTTGTGAGTTGCTTTCCATTATATTCTGGTGGAAGACCCTTGGGGCTTCCGACCCCCCAGCTATCGAGGTAAGGGTCAGACTGGGCCGAGTCTGTCCAGGGTCTGTGATGGGCTCGGCCCTAACCTCGGACAGCCCAATGGTCGATGTGGTATCACGTATGACCTGCGTGACCTTTAGCTTATCACTCTCGACACCTGTCGGATGGTGAGCCCCGTTTGTGACCTATTCTGCCGCTTAATTGGCCACATGGTGTACGATTTGGGAACGGGTCCTACATAGTCACTCATTTTATCCATATCCCAGTAGGAATGTAAATGATGTGAAACAAGAAATGGTCCATCGTCCTAGTCACTACCTAATATTAACATCCATCCCTAACTCTATACATGTGTAAATGTGGTCAGGAATTCTCGTAAGAGTCGGACCTTAAAGAAGAAAAATGGCAACTAGACAAATCAAAGACGGTTTTTAATTACTATCCCAATTTTTGAATGTCAATCACAATATCATATCCACTTTATTAACCATCTTTATAGATGCGTGAACAGTGTTGGGATTAACCAATAGATAACGTGATCCTATTACCGATTATTAATAATAAAATAAAAAAGATTACGATGAAAATATTAGAGCTATATTTTCATAGTTGACAAAATGTTAAATACAAAATTACACTAAATAATTTTTAAACTATAAAATTCAAATATATAAGTATGTATAACTTTTAAACTCGTTATTTTACTAATGATAGATGGATATAAATAAGATCAATATGTATTATAGTTTTTATTTGAATACATAAGGACATATATCATTCGAATTGTATTGATAATTAATGACGTGGTTATTCTTATTTTTAATCATTTTTCTCGTTTGAACGGTTCATTATCTCTTATTTAAGATAGAATAACTATGAATACTTATAACCGTAGATTATATCGTTACTCTTCTAATAAATTACCACTAAATTATTAAAAAATTATAATACTAGTTTTTTCTACACTTATTATTTTACCTCGTTAGTGAGAACTAGCAAGATAAAACTAGTTACACTTATCATACGCTGCTAGATTGTTCGAGACGGAGAATGCCTCCTCACCGCGCACCTCAAGTTTGAGTTTCTATACCCGATGTATCACAAACACGCCCCATTTGGGTGGTGACATATCTCGACAGATTACAATTACATATGTATATGTCAATCAATGAATTTGAAGTTTGACAAAACTGTTAAGACAAAGTGATTGTTACTGGCGTGTCTTTTACCATACATAATATGTATTAAACAAGCTCGCTCACTTAATAAATTTTTTGCGCGTTTCACGACGGATCCACATCCACTTGAAGCTATATCACGGCCTCTTACTGTTATTTGGGTACATCACTCTTGGACCTTTATTTTATTTTTTTTTTAGTTTTAAATATACCACTAGTTTTTTTTTTTTCGAAAAAGTATCCCACTAGATTAATATTCTAAGAATTATATATTTTTTGTCCTTTTTTGGGTATAAAGATCTTTTATTATATAGTATATTTTGTGCATATCTGTTTTTAGAACAATCACCTAAATAATTTAAACCAATTCCATACATTTCGTGTTCAAGTATTCTTATTCTTAATTACATGTAGTATTTTGTGCTTGCTTATAATTTCTAATAAAATCGACGATTAATGATCTATTAAGATAAATTTATTAGGTAGGCATTGGGGCTAATAGAGAACGGTGGGGTTCAATGCTCATTTAATTACGTAGAGAAAGAACTCGCTCATTTATTATTTGCGTAATTCCGTGGTATTTAGTATAAATACTTTAATAATAAGCTAGGCTTAACCCAAGTAATTAGTTTCAGTTTGTGCGCAATAACAACTTACAATAATGCACTACATTTTAAAATATGAACACATGCCAATCAATTGGTTGTTGCCGTTTATCAAAACTCATATCTGTCCATCCAATCTATTTTTAATTCAAATAATAATGCATAATTACTAAATGATATACAGGTATATTATACGCGTGTACATAGATATGATACAACATTAGTACCAAAAATTAAAAAGAACAACAAAGAATGTTTATATATTATACATTTATGCGCTTATTTTTATATTTATTAAGAGGATATTGATATGATTTGAATACGAACAATATCAATTATCAAGATTTTCTTCTAGCTTTGGCATTCACTCATTTTCTTATGTATAGTTAGCTTAAGGTTGGCCAACCAGTAAGAAAATGTAGGACCCAAAATATGTCATTTTAAGTTATAATCATTAATAATTCATCATGAAGATTATTATTTTTCAACTAAAAGGTAAAGTGGGGGACTTTGTACATATAACCAACGAAATAATGATGCGTGTATTGCTTTGGAAAATAGAAAAAAAGGAGTAGCATGGTCACACATCAACGAGTCCCTATCAATAATAGAGTCATAGAGAAAAGATATTGTCCCAAACTGTGTAACCAAACAGCCATTTCTCGCAGCTTAGACGTTGACGTTTTTTCAGCATTAAGACGTTAAATTCATATTATTATTATTATTATTATTAGGTGTTACACGTCTCACTCACTTGAAGGACATCTGAGATTAATATCAGATGAATCGTCAGGGTGAATATTACGAAGAATTTTAAAAAGGCCCTTTTATTCTGAGAATGTAATGCAGAGGGATTGTGAAATATTTGACCATGACAAAAATTGAAGCAGAAAAGGAAGATTGAAAAAAAAAAAAAGGGGGGTGGGGGGTTTTTTTTTTTTTTTTTTTTCTTTTTTTTGTGGTGGGGGGGAGGAGAAGATGAAAAGCAAAAGGATCATGGGATATGAAGTAATCTTGATGTGTTTATTACGTCTAGTTTTCTATATGCCGGATTTTTGGTATGCATCTTAAGTAGACATAAGAATAACATCAAAATAGAACTCTCGTCTTAATCTGCATCTTATACAAGAAAAAATGATTCTATTGTTATCATTATCATTATTGTTTATTAAATTTTTTTAATAATGGATATTACTCTAAAGATGGTTCCCAATAGAAGGTAGGTGTACTTTCTTGTTACAAAAAATTGGAAGGAGACTTGTATCTTGTATGATTTTCATATGCTTAAACAAGACAAGGATTAAAAGAAACAGGTTATTAGCTTATTTCTTAATCACATAACTGCCTATGTTGTACTTGATGGATTGTGAACAACTTAAAAAGCAAAACTGTTAATGGATAATGTTTGTTCCGCTATAAGTTCCAAACACTCAACCATTAGGTGCACGCATACCATTATTCTTTCTAATTATTATTATATGCTTTGTTTCGTTGATTATAACACTTTCTAGCCCTGTGGATATAAAATGCGAAGGTCTATATGTTTCGCAACTATAGAACAAAATAATAATTCTATCTAACGTGCATTAATTTCGAGGTTTTCTAGGCCGATATATATGTCCTCATTTCTACCCCAAAAAATACTCGATTTCGCCATATTAATCATTCTGTTCCCTTTTAAAAGCATTTATGCCAGCCTATATCCTTTTGTCTTTGCCTCGTCTTTAGCTTTTATAGAAAGCCTGTAAAAGATTTTAATCCCTCGGCTTGTCTTGGCGAAGAAAATAAAAGTAAATAAAACAAGAGGAATTTTGGATTGGGGGGTACCAAAAAATACCATACAAGTAGTTAACGTAAAGTAGTTGAGTGTAAGACTATGATCTCATTATCAAATTCACATACTAACTGATTGTGATCGGGATTATAATACAATCAAATATTTCAAATGCTAATGATCAAACACATATTCTCCTCTATCACATATTCAAAAAAAAAAAAACTAGCTAGAACTTTATCAACTTTCCAAGTGATTGATTGTTGAATCTTGAATTGAGTAAAATAATTGGTTACTTTGTACTCGCAGAGGTTGATAACAATCCGTACTCCAACACACTTTATCATATCAACTTTCAAGAGATGATTATCATATCAACTTTGAGAGACGATATTTATTCTTTAGTAATCGCTGCTTTGCGAAATCCTCCCTACCATAAACAATTTATGCTCCAAGCGACCAAAACCATCATGACCGATTTTGATAGTTCGTAGAATAATACAAGGGTCTAAACCAAACAGGGTCCCTAGTCTTCCGAACATAATAAAATATATTTACGCATCTATTTCATACAAATAACAAACTATCTTTAAAGACAAAATATATTATTACGCCATTATCATCTTGTCCCTGAACGTTGCATCCAAGTTAGGCAATTTTAAGATGATTGTGGACCTCTAATTTTTGTCGTTTCATTCAACTTTGATAACGAGTTTAATCAGAATTACTGGCAAAATGTTTGGTCACGGGTCGTTTAAAGTCATAATAACATAAGCGTTTGTTGCATGAGCTTAGAAAGGGATAAGTTATATAAGAAAGAATAATAATAACAATAAAGGGATAATTGAAACGGCTAACTTCATGACAAAGCCAAGCCAACAACCCCTTTTGGACATAGCCCAACAAAAAGGCAGGAATGAGTTGTCAGCTTTCGCTTTTCCACCATCATTTTAGGTTCTTTCTTTCATACTTAATACTAAACAACCAAATTAAGTGGGTGATGCAATAAGTTATAATATAAATAGTCTAATCCTTACAGCTAGGCAGATTAGCTTGGTCACTAATGGGCACGAGGGGCAAAGCTAATCTTTCCGAATATGTAAAATAATTAAGTGAAAACCCCTGTAGGCTTTTCCCCTAATCACATGTAGGAATAAACATACCACATTTCGTAAGGTTAATAAACTCTAATCTAGTACCTTTATTCCTTAACAAGTTTGCATTTGCATCTAAAATCGCTTCGTCCTGTCTACCTCCATGAAGATGGAAGGCCTTTTTTTTTCACCTGTCTACGCTGGTTCGAACCATGACATGTATAGAAAAGCGTCCATTCCAGCTGTACAAGTGCAGAGATGTAGTCAGCCCAATCATGATACATTCTAGCTTACAGAAAGCAACAAGGTGGATCTACGACCGGTTTTAAACAAATAAAAAAAAAAGAGAGTATATCGAGTTCCAAATGACAAAGCGATTTGCAGAACCAATGTGCCGTCAGAGATCAGAAAGAGTTGATTGTGTTGTAGAAAAGAATTACCTCCTTCAGAACTGGAAGTACCACGGCAGCTCACGAGACAGGAGGCAGCAGTATAGCTTCTCCATTATAACTGATGGTGAGTATCTGCTATAGAGAAAATATGGTGGCACAAGGTAACAATAATTCTATGTATGAAGTTTGCGTTTCTTCAGATTTGAAGTTTGATTTGCATGATCAATAAAAATCAACAACACATCTACACAAGTTAAAAGGAGCTGTGCTTGGGAAGATCAGTAAAACCAACCATGAAGATTGGAGGCCAGGTCTTGAACAGCACGTGTCCCATTTGGAAGTGGTACCATTACCATCAAAAGAGATGGATATAACACATGAACAAATAAATCAACACTTTCAGAGCCATGACGGGGCCTAAAAGAGAGACAAATCTGAAGCCAAAAGTTCCGACTAAAAGGTCAATCATCATGACGAGTTCAATAAGAGTTTGTGCTTGCTGAAGTGTGCATCATTAACAATACATTATACATATCAAAGGAAATTGTACAAAACTACGGGGATGAATGTTTAAAGCATGTAAATATGCTGAATAAACAAAATGATCGATGAGTAAATATGGTAAAGAGTGTCTAAAAATAACAAGGACAAACCAAAACTTATGATTTCCTCGTTTTGCGATGTGGGCAAACAGGTAAATAAGCAGTATACATGAGACTAAATTTACATTCTATTGTGGTATATATCTGAGGCAGAGGCCATCTACGGATCATCATCATGAGGCGCATCCACAGTGGCTGGTAATGATGATGAAAGAATCAAAACAGGTTTTCCAGCATGCTGAATTTCAAAAAGCCCATGAGTTGCCTGACAGTGCAAATTATTTCCTCTCAAGTCTAAAAGCCCAAGATTGCCTGCAAAATAACAAGTACAAATGCTTAAATTTCCAAGGGTGAAGAAAGTAAAACAAATTGAATATACATTCTGCCTTATTTAGCACGTTGGGTAAAGCCTGGTGCGGTTCTTTGGGAAAGAAATAGGAGCTGTTATTTTGTTGAAGAAATGTGATTTGCCTTGTGTTTAAGCTATGAGATGGACAGGACTTGGTGAAGTAGAGCGCGCAGTGCAGTAGACAGACTCTGGTAGTCTCACTTTATAGTCCAAAAACTATTTCTTCAAACATTAAAATGTCGAAACAGGCAACAACAGAAAGTGAAATGTTCATTCAGCCTTAGTTACAGTTAAAGTTTCTTAGTTGTAAATTGCAGTAAATTACCTTTTGCAGCTTTAATGGAAGGGCATAGGATGTAAGAGGCTTCAACTGGCATAAAATTGTATGCTGCATCGACAGAAACAAGTTTCGGAGCACGTAACATGAGCGTAGACAAAAAATTTGCAGTTGCAATCCCACCGCGGTTTTTGCTATACATCAAGCAATAAAATTATCAAATTTCAAGTCATGAACCATGACAAAAATATTGAAATAGAATAACAGAAAATGTTTGAACCTTATGTTGATCTCAACTAGCTTCAGCTCCTGTGTTTGTTCTATGCTTGTCTGTAGGTCCTCAAACCCAGGTGAACCCAATCCAATTGCACTAATATTAAGTACTTGAATTGATGTAGACAAAAACTTTCCCAGTGCTGCTGCTACTTGACTGGAAAATGGAAACTGTAAACCCAACTAACCTTCAGAATTGAAGGAAAAAAGAGAAAAGGGGGAGGTGGGTGTGAGTTTTAAGCAAAAAGGAAGACACACCTGCCAAGGACATTGTCAGCAATAGATAGAGACTTCAGTGGTCTCTTGAAGGTTGAAAATGTATTGATGAGGCTAATCACCCCACTAATGGAAAGATCGCAATTCTCCAAATATAAGTCATTAAACGGAGAGCACTTCTCAGAAGCTTCAATGAAATAGGGCAGTAAACTTCTGTAACATTTGATAATAGCTTGTGAGAATTGCACCGTTAAAGCTAAAAAATTATGCAGGGAACAGAATTCAACTGACCTAATTCCACCATCCTCAATTGGATTATCACTTATATCCAGAACCTCCAAGTTAGGCATATGAACCATAGCATATCTAAGTCCAAGCGCATCATCTTTGTTTAGATTGTTTCCCCTAAAATCAGATGAGTAGCAGATCTGTAAGTTTCAAACAAAAAAATTCCAAATTACGATTTCACCTTGGGCTCCATTTATCAGAATGGATGAAGCCAAAGGCACTGTGTCATATATATCGATAGTAGGATGTCACGCATTTGTTATCCACCTTTATATTGATAAACCTATCTACTGTATACTCTATAGGTTGATCTAAATACTAATAGGTTGATCTAAAGGCATAATATTTTACCGTAAGGCTGAGTAACTCTAGATTGGTACCTTATATTGAGCACACGTAATGACTGCAAAGCCTTGCCACGTCCTAAGGATGTTGGCTGGCTACTAGAGGATCTCTGACTGAAATCAGAAAGCCAGCCTGTTATCTGCATGATTGTGCAGAAAGAATCCTGTTACATAACTGCACAAGGATCAAACTAAAATCATGCACTTAATTGAAAAGTACATCTCACGTTGTTTTCAGAAAGGTCAAGAATAGATAGACCAGATGAAGCATCGCAAAGAGTATTAAAAACCATCTCAGCAAAGTTCCGGCCAAGGTGATTATAAGAGAATTTTAATGAACATAAAGACCTGAGAACAAAAAGTAACAGATTTTACAAGTGAGCACAAATGTTAAATTACTTAGTATTTAATACCATAGATGTAATTCAGTGCCCAGAATTATATTCAAAATTTACGAGAATTACATGATTTTGATCACAAACATCAAGTTTGCAAATATAGAGAAGTATGTTAAAGCAATAAAGTTTTTGATCCACAGAGAAAGAGAGGAAAAAAAAAAGGATAATCATTCCTCAAAATTTGAAAAGATATAGCTAAGCCTGAACAGAGCTTTGTCAGCCTAAAGGCAAGTGGTTGTTTATGAAGGAATAGCCGCAGCCGGCTTGGTTCAATCTGGTTTAGGACTTCAAGCCTTCCCCAACAACTGAGATCATAGTCCTCAACCTAACAAGAAGCTGAAGCCTGAAGGCCCCAAATATACATATCTAATTTTAAAATAAGAAGATAGTAAACACAGAGAACTGTGCCACTTATCTCAACCAAATCAACTATACACCATACAAGTTGACAAAAAATAAAAGCCTAATTTTGGAATAACTTATTTACCGTCCAGAAGAAAGAAATGATACAAGCCCAAGAGGTAAGGAAACTGGATTTGTTTCAACAAAGCTCGATGTAGATATCGAGAAGTTCTGTATCCCATGTGTTGGCACACTGTCCACAACTAGAGAACCACAAATTTCATCAATGGAAGCTGAAGAGAGCTTGCAGTGAACAAACTCAAGTGACGATAAAGTTTCAATGTTCTGGCTCAGAAGTTTGCACAATCCACCAACCTGTAGATGCAGCAAAATGATTGAATCAGCACTTAGCATAAAGCATTCTCATAAATTCAAAGGTTCTATCTAGCAAGATAAATTGGGAATAGCGGCTACACCATGAATAATATTAGCTAGAGAGAACCACATCAAGATGAGCTGTTTCACTACTGGTTTAAATAGTCTCTACCATAGATATTTCACAACATGACTTTGGTATCAGTTTTGGGTTTACATATGGCCTCATTTGAAACCACATTAGGTGTTCATACAATGCGCGCTTGATTTAACCTATGTAATTAGAGAATAAAAAGAAGAAGAACTGAGCTTACTTGGTCTTTGGATCTGATCCACCATAGTACCAAGCTCTGCAACTTGCTGTTCCTCAATAAATGCTGTAACATATTAAAATAAGAGTGTAAACGTGACCACACAGCCATTATTTTAAAAATCAAGCAAGTTGTTCGCGTGTATAGAAGCATAGAAGTAACACTCGTGTATATTCACATATCCCGATTTTACTCCTGCATGAACTTATGCTATGATCTAAGTTGAGAGAAAAAAACGTATTCTAAATAGGCTTACAATATGTTATCAAGTTCCGGAAAATGAAAAGAGGTGCTAACATAAGAACAACTTTAAATTGATTGGTTGCAAGCACATACCTCAATACAAATCAGGAATATAAACATATTCTACCTTCAAATATATGAAAATATATTGAAAAGTGGAAGATAACAATAGGATACACAATATATAAATATTGGTAGAACTTTCTAATGACTTACTCTATAAAAGAACTCAAAATCAAGAACATGACTAAACTGATTTAGAACTGTAAGTTACTCTTTGAGCTTCTTCTTGATGTATGAGTAGAGCTTTCACTTCAACCTACTTTCTTTCTTCCCAAGAAAATTCAAAAGAAACAACATTTCCCTAGTGTAGATCCTAAAGACCATCATTCATGACAAACTTTTTTCAATACATGGGATAAATAACTTACAGAAGTTTCTGCACCACATATAATGTTTTGAAGTCTTAGACATCTGCACCAAAATAAGAACACAATGAGAGAGAGAGAGAGAGAGAGAGAGAGAGAATCATATCTATTCAGGCATGGGAGAATCAATAACTCACCTAGCGTAAAACCCAAAGTCTTGGCAATGGTACGAGAGATTTGAATAGTCACAAGTTGCAGCCTTCATGTAATCCTCATAACCAATATGTTGCAAGATACTATCTGCATGCGTATAAGGAGGAATGTCACGGAACCATTCAAATCCTCATAAGCCTCAGCCCTAAGCCAACACAAAAACTTCATTATATAATTACTTAAGCTATTTCACAATTTCCTTTCGAAGGTAAGTAAAGCACACTACTCTGATCGGCTTAGACAAAAGACAGAAAAACTGTTACACCTTAATACCTGCTGAACCATGCCAGGAGTTTTCAAAACTTTGTATAACACAGTTCCAATATAAATTCTATTTAGTTCCACTACTCCATTAGATAAAAATACATCATCATCATAGCTATCAGTAAGAGACATACATCGTAAATGTACCTGGAATCTTTACTTCGCCAAGGTGTCCATCAAAAGACGGGAGGACAGCAATCTCCGCCGCTTCATCTAAGCAACTGTTCTTAACAATTTACATAACAAAAAAAAGCAGCAAGCAATCAGCTATCTTTTACCTTTGTCTTCTCTTAAGTAAAAAAGTAAAAAAATTATGTCAAGAGTAAAGTAATCGTATAAATACAGATAATGTTTATTCCATCAAAGAGACAAACTTTTGTAAATGAGTTTCCCAATATATCTGCTGCCAGTCAACCGATTTGTGTTGATTAACAAGCTCAGGCCAACGCAGCTCGAATAAACTCCTCCACGCCTTGTCCAAATTCGAAAACCTGCAAACACAAAACACATTTCTTCCATATCATAAGCAAAATCATATCCCATTTTCCAATTCTTTCAAAAATGCGTCATAGAAAACAACCTTCCACGTTTTCTCCCATTTCCGCGGCCAACATCGTCGTATTCGTTCTCGGAACTAAAATCCCTAAACAAAAATGAAAAAAAAAAAAAATTGACAACAATTAAAAAAAAAAAAAACGCCATTTCTTGTTCTTTTTCAAAATTGTTCCCGAAATTCCAACTTACATGGCCATTTGAAGCTTCTGCAACGCCAGTGGCGGCAATTGAAGAAGAAGAATATCAAACAAGTGGGACGGTAGCTCGCATATAACTGGCAGTAGATCATCTCCTGCAAAAACCCATTGAATTAGAATATAGAAGAACAAGTTTTGATAAGCATAGTACAGTACTCGCATATTACCTCGAAGCAGTTCGTCTTTGACTGCCTCCATGCACAAGGAGGTCAAAGAGGGAGCTTTCTCCATTTTTTTCCGATCAAAGCAGAGCAAAACCCTAACACAAACCTCCTTTCTTCCCCCAAATCAGAAATCACTTGAGTCCGGACTTGACTTGGAGTCGCCGGTAGGCGGAAGCCCTCAGTTAGAGCGCAGTTGAAATTAGAGATTTAAACGACGACGTTTCGTGGTTCTCTAATTTCGGGCTTAAGAGGAACGTTGTTGGGCCTTTGGCGGAGCCCCGGAACAAGAGTCTCGAATTCGATACGGACACGACGGGAATTGCCTCCTCCTAGTACAGAACATCAGCCATTTAAAATAATAATAATAATAATAACAAACAGACATTTGAGTAAAATGAGTTTAAAAAAAAATTAAAAAAAAGGATTGGAATAATCCAAAAAAAGGAAAAGACCCAGAAAAACGACACCATTTTCTCTCGAGCTTCCTCTGTCGTTTTTCATTTTTCAGTGTAACGCTTCTGTTAACAGCCTTGGCAGTCGTTGAGTTTGATCACCGCCTTTCCTGCATTTGGCATCCTCGGTAGGGCTCGACCCTTCTCTTATATCAGGGTCAAATTATTTAATTGAATAAAATTAAGGAAAAAAGAAAACTGCGCATCCCTAATCTTCACTAGAAAGCACATAGATAACAACGTTTCGTATACAAAAATCTCCGTTTGGATTCCCAGAGAACGCAATAAAAAAAAATTGTAGAGAGTCCTGTTTTGTCTCGTTAAACGTATCTCTACTGTTTTAGGTTCAATAAAGAAAACCCACCTTTTACTTGTGGTTTAATTCAAGTTTTAGTGGCTTATTGGCTTCATTCATGTGCTAACCTTCTTATTGTTTGTAATTTCGGTCATTTTGTTTCTTTCTTGTTGCTGCATCATATCATATAACGTGACACGATTTCATATCTTTCGGGTTTTTATGGTTTGTCATGTGTTGTGTTTGAAGGTTTTAGCTTTCAGCTGTTATATATTAGTCTATTCATTAAAATTTTGTGAAGACAAGATCTCGCATCCAAATTTGTACCCATTTGAACACAAAATTCAGTCATTATTTCATTTTCACATCTTGTGAAAACACTTATGACAACAACCCTGGTTCAGCCTCCTTTTGCATACAGTATTTGGATAGAATTCTCTCTTTTATGTCTAAAATTAGAAAAACCCAATCCCTGTGCTCTCAACCGCTGCCTTATATTTTCATTCATTGGGCTCTCTTCAGAGTTTACACTTGCTTGGCTCTTCTCTGTTTGTTTAATATCCTGGAATTTTTCATTCTTCTAGTATATTAAGGAAATTTATGGATCTCCCCCTAATTCACAGTACTATTTGATTCTTGTTGTTAACTAAACAATCTCTCCACTTCTTATTTTTAATGCATATATTTTGGTGAGATGTTTTATTTCTTTGTTTATTCATTGCTATGTTCTTGATTTTTGGGGAACAAATGCGAAATTGGGAAGAAGACATGTTTTTTGGACTGTCCTGTTTTGATGCTTGTGGTTGAGGATACTGTAATTAGTACTCATTGTGAAATGGGGTTTTTCATTCCGAACTTTTCGTTATCACAATTTAGCGCTTTATTTTCTTGGTCATGTATATGTTGCTATTCAAATTCTTTCTCAGTTCTTGAGACAATTATACACTCTATTTCCGTGAACTTCTTCCAGTTACTCTTTGAGTGGTAATGTCACTTGGTATCTTTCCCTATATTTTTGGTGTCAATTTCCTAATACAAGCAATCACATTTCTCAGATCATTCTCCATCAGCGTCGTTAAGATGTCAATGCTTACTGCAGCTGGAACCACTGTTGTCAGCTCCCCTCTATTACTACCAGGTCTGCTGACCTTTTTATAGCTTGTTTAATTTACCTGATGAACATAATCTTAGATTTTTTTCTTCTTCCTGTCTGTTTATAAGCATGAAAACTGCCATGATATGTTTAAGTTACCCAGTTCTGAACTATACTTGTCCTTACCTGGAAAAAAGAAATAAAGTAACGGAAGAAGAAGAGGCTGTATATATTTCGAAAAAAAAACAAGCCTAGAGGTTCTGTGCATTCTAATTTATAAGTTTCTAGTCAGGTAATACAGACTTGTTTAGCGATTCTATACGATGTCTTCCAGAGTTCGTAGCTTCATTAGGAATGCAAGCTTCTTAGTCTTTGTTGCCTCTTCTTATCATGAGGGTTAAAAAGTGTGCTTCATGACTTCATCAGACCAGGATTCTTTGGTGCCAATCTCTTGGGGATAAGATTTTCTTAATAGATTGGCTCCATTAAATTTCTTGTTCACTGGTTATGTGCTATTCCTTTTTCTTGTTTAATGGAATTTCACATTTCCCATTTTGATTAGAGTGATTGTTCTGAACTGTTATTAACTGCTTTGTATTTGGGCACAGCAAGAAGAGTGGGATGCAAGCGACAAAGTAGGCTTATGAAATCTGGTCTAGGAAGAGTCTGCTACCAGTTTCAACCCCTGCCTACAAAATGTGCACCAGTTAAGAGTCTTAAGTTAGGACCTGTTCGGTTTGGTACACATTCTGTGTTGATGGAGACAAGAAAATCAGCCATGTTTTCTACTCGAAGACATTCTAGTGCTTTCATATGTGCCGCTGCTTTTGTAAGCTTTGTCATTTCATGTCTTTGTCCCTACTTCCTTTATTTGTTGTAGGATGATAAATTTTGTAGCTGTTGGATGTTTCAATTCTTGGACCCGAGAATTACAAGTCTTAATATCTATTTTAAAGTGATGGAAATACTTTTATCACCATCGTTCTTCTTGTGTTCCTGTATTTACTAAAAAACGATTCCTCTATTGAGGGAGACATTCTTAACTCCTTTGGTTTTATAGAGTGCCACATGTGCTGCGGTGCAAACCCAAACAGTTACACGTCAGGCTCCAACGATTACTCACTTGCCAGGTAATTGCTATTGCCTCTGCTTATTGCTACTCGTATATGTCAGCAGATAGTTGTTTATATTAGGTAGAAGATTTCCGAGAAACCCCTTGAGGTAAAGGCGCTATATCTAATAAACTTGATGAGCACAATTATACCAACACAAGTCAATGAGACAATGAATCAGATATAGCTAATCAAGTATGGAACAAAACATAAACCATATCCATCTGATATTTGAGGCATATTAACATATAGAGGAGTTTAGAGAGTTACCTCTTAAGCTTTCTATTAAATTTGTAGT
Source organism: Parasponia andersonii (assembly GCA_002914805.1). Classification (NCBI taxonomy): domain Eukaryota; kingdom Viridiplantae; phylum Streptophyta; class Magnoliopsida; order Rosales; family Cannabaceae; genus Trema; species Trema andersonii. The sequence goes on along the minus strand of JXTB01000233.1, from coordinate 164,628 downwards.
TGTCATTTTCTCTCAATCAAGATTCAAGCCTACAAGATCAACATGAAAACCATAGGTGGGAGAGGGTGATGGAGTTCTCCTCACTTTGCCTTGGCACTTTCTCACTACTAACACATACCACACACAACTAGTTACCAAGCAGTGTTCCCTTTATATCACAAATGGGCTTTATGGGCCTTCTTATGAGTCTTTAGGGAATAATTTTGGCCTAGTGGGCTGATCAAAGTTTGCAAAGGGATGGAATCTATGAGCTTGAAGCTACTACTTAATTAGCAGCGTGTCTATCTCATTATAGCTTGTATGTAATATTTAACCATTTAATCCTATAGTTGTCTATAGTGATGGAGCCGGGATTTTCTAGTAATGGGGCCTATTCTTCTTTTTTTTTTTTTTTACACAAGGACTAAATTACAATAAACTTTAAATCAAAATTAATAAAAAATATTACAATTATGCCCAGTACTTTTTTTTTTATAAAGGATACAGACAAATCAACAATATTACTCATAAAAAAATATAAATAATCATAAAAAAGGAAGAAAGAGGAATGCTACACCAAAATAAATAAATAAAATAAATTACTCGACAAAACAACGATAATAATAGTACAACACTGGAAAAAAAATATATAAAGCAATCCTAAGAGTCAATAATATAATAAGACATCTAATAAAAAAATATATAATAAGACAAAAATAATAAAAGGCAGGTTTTGTGTGACTATTGATATTGAGATGGGTTTGCACCAAGGTGAAAATAATTTTTATTTTTTTATGGAGACTAATAGTGTTATTTATTTTAATTTATTGTGGACTAATGAGGGTCTATACATTAATTTAATACCAAATATATATAACTTATAAAAGGAATTAAAATATTGAGTAGGGCTCTAGCCCCACTGGGCCTTAATTGCCTCCGTCACTGTTGTTTAGAATATATTTTAATTATGACATCTTCCTGAGTTTGCTAATAACTATGCTAGTTCATCCAAATTATTCTACGACAAGTAGTTTATTGGTTGATATAGATGCTTGTGCACTTCTAAAGTTGAGCAGTGTTGACAATTGAGCATTTTCTACCATTTGCACTCCCTTGTCATGGCTGCTTCTTACTTCATCTTGATAATGTTAATGTTACTTCAAATTCCACTTTGACCTATCATGCAAGTGGAGTCTTTCTTCATGGATCAGTTTTAACTTTTGAGACTTTGTGATTGATATAAATGATATCTTATGGTTGCTTGCAATATGCAGCAAAGGATAAACTACCGGATCTCGATGATGGTGGGACTGGATTACCACCGCGCTATGATGGTGGTTGGGGTGGAGGCGGCGGCGGTGGTGGAGGCAACTCGTCTGGTGGATTATTGTTGTTTGGTTTTCTTCTTTTTCTTGACTTCTTGAAGGATAAAGAGAGTGAGTGATGATATCAAGAAGACAGAATAAGATGAGAGAATTTTTGGGATCTTCAAAATTGTTGATCTTTTAGCTCAGGATGTAAGTGCTTTTTCGGCTTTATTATCTTTAAAATTCTAGGTGCAATCTCTAGGGACGATCTTGTCTAGTGTTAATATGGTTGTTCATTTTTTTTTTTTTTGGTCTTGAATTATAGCTGTTAAACAAGAGGACAATCATGAAATAGTTATTTCAAAGCAATATTAAATTTCGTAGCTTCTTAGAATTTTTCCTGGTTCCATATTCTCGACTTTTGTGCTAAACATATCTGCATAGCATGTTATATTTAATTGAGTTGAATGGAACGAGAACGATAATAATAATAATTATTCCAGACAATGTTCATTTCATTGTTTGCTTTAGACTTTAACAAGGTCATTCTTTTGAAATAACGTTTCTATCAAATAATGGAATTATAGTTCTTTCCTAAAAGTTAATGAATAAGTATTAAAATCTTTAGCTAAATTATTTAAAATTTAATTTTCTGTTTTTTTTTTTTCCTTACATGGATATGTAAAAGTAAGAGTAGTCTTATTCTATTCCATTACACTAAATTAATCAAACAATATTAATATTGTTTGATTAATTTAGTGCAATGAAATGGAAAAAACATTGTCTTTATATATTCTAATAAGGTAAAAAAAGAAAGGAAAGTGAGTTTTAAAAATATTAATAATAAAATGACGAAGTCATGATTGTACACTTTTTGGATAGAATAACAAATTCTAAATGATGGAATTATGATACAAAATAAATCACTATTCTTTTTTTAAATGTCAAAACAAATAATGGAATGAGAATGATCATTCTATTCCAAAAATAAATCCACCAAACCAAATTATCATTTGTTTTTCTTTTTTCACCACGGCACTTGGTAAGGCTACAAGTTTCTAGCTGAAACTGGTTAGACGAAGTTGGAAGGTAGTAAACATTTATTTTCAGATCTTTCATCTATATGGTGTCACTCAAAATTTGTATACTTGTAATAAGGGTCATATATTGGCAAAGCGCAAAATGATTAGTTGAAAGTTCAATTAAATGTATTTGAATTGAATGCAATAGTTCAAGAAAACCTCAACATATTTGTTTTTATAGCTTTAAGAAGTTGGTTATCTACATAGTTGATTTTAATTATTTACTTATTTATTAATTTTTTGAGGAAATTAGGCCATCCTAGCAAGTGCAACTCCTGGCCTTACCATAGATTGATCCATCAATTGACCTTTTGAGAGAAGATAAGCTAAGAAAGGAATTCGGACAGCCTTATGAGACGGCTAATTCCGATCCAATCCCAATTTTAGAATGTTACTAGTGCTTACAAATTAAAATGTAAATATAATATGCACCCTCCAAGTAAAAGAAAGCAAGACACTTTATGTAAAAACGACGTGTAGTATATTTGTTGGAGCGGTTTCTCACCAGTCGTCCACGTGTCTCAAACTGCTGATACTGGATTCTCCAACTGTCCACATGTCTTTGCTGTCTCAAAACTCTCTGAACTCCAAGCAAAATCGGAGAGACGAGGGTGGCTACCTGCAAAGACTCTCCGATGCTTAAGTCAGTGGTTTTCTTTGCGTTTTTTTGGTAGCAAGGAGAAAAATATATCAGTCTCAATATCTATCTTTTTTTTTGTGTTATTTTCTACATGCCCCTCTCGGGAACGCATGGCTTCAATATATGTAGCCCTCAGATAGCGAGTAGCATGGTTCTCTATCTGAGGAAAAAAATTGAGTACCTTTCACCTCAAGACCTTTTTTTCTACCGTCACGGGCCGAGATCTCTGTGATCTCTTCTATGCTACCGTGGCCTGATTTTCGCCGCCTCTTACTGCTGCAATCTGTCAGGAGCGAGATTTGGGTAAATCGCCGTTCTATCAGGACGGCTTGTCCCTGCGCGCACACCTACCCAGAAACGCATTAAATGCTCTGTCCGGGTCTGGAGCCGGGGGGGCTGCTTTCAATTGTACCCAGTCTGAAGACCCTTGGGGCTTCCGACCCCTACAACTGTTGAGGTAGGGGCCGCTGTTCCTAGACAGCAGACCCTTGGGGCCTCAGACTGCCAGCTGTCGTGGTTGGGGTCTGACTGGCTGGGCCGTCTAGGATCAGTATGGGGACCCTGGGGCTTCTGACCCCTATGTTTAGAGGACCCAAAGGCCGATGGCGAGATCACGTGCGATCCGCGTGGCCCTTCTTGTGGTACAAGGTTCAGGAACGGGCCCCACAACTGCCTCCATTTCTCTATTTGATAGATTCGTGTCTATCAAGTGGGGAAACGGTTTCTTCGCTTCTCCAACCTGAGGGACGTACGTGGCTCCCTTTCCCCGATGCGGTGATACGCCATCTCTCATTACGAGATCTGTTTGAAATTTGAAATTCTGGCTGTTCGGTTTTCCTCTTCCAGAAAAACCTTTCGGCTTCTCTCCTTTAAAAGTCGCTACCGTGTTTATCTGCCGTTTCACCAAAATTTCCCATCGCCCCAATCTCTCAACATCTCAAGATTTCTGCTTCCTTCTTTTCCAAAAACTTTCACCCTTTCAGTCGTCTTTCGGAACAATGGCTTCGAATCAAAATCAGGAATTGCAATCTATTACGGATTCAGAGTTGGACTCATTGAGGAGGCAGCTCTGCTTCCCCGGAGGAGTGACGCTTCAAAGAGTTAAAGGCCCCGCAGACTGGTACCTTCGGCCCTGCGCCCCCGAGGGTTCCATTGTTTTGGGCAGGAAGCACCTGGAATGCATGCAGTTCCCTCTTCCCCCTCTAGTCCATCAGTTTTTTGCCCTGACGGGGATCCACCCGATGCAACTAAATGCCAACGGGATTATGATTCTGATGGGGCTCTCTGTCCTGTCCGTTATCTACAATACGCACATTGACCTGGAGGTGGTTTTCTACGCCTACAAACTTGTTCTCATTCCTAAGAAGAGCTCCTACCCCACCTTCTATCTCCAGCCGCTGCCTGGTCGCCACATCTTCTGGGGGCTGCCGCGGTCGGACAAACTATGAGACTCTCACGCCAGGCTTTATGCCGTAGGAGGGGCGTGGTGCTCCCCTTGGGTGAACGGGGAACATTTCCAGGTCCCCTCAGTCTTCTTGCAGAGTAAGCATCGAACTATGACCTTTGGATTTGAATTTTCTCACGGTTTCATTTCTCATGTTACTTTGCCCTGTGCAGCCTCCACAAAAGAAAGCAGGTTCGAGCCGCACCTGTCGGCTGGGCGGCTCAAAAGTCTCGAGGGGATCGTTATCTTCAGCTCCCCAGGGGAGTGCCGGCATATTCAAGCCGTCCTCAACCCCCTTACGATGAACCTGATGCCCAGGATGGTCTCATACCTTCCTTTCCCTTTAGACACCTGGGTCATCACCAAGCATCTGAGGAACCGGCTCGATGCCTCCGCCCTGAACCGATTTCGCCGGGACGAAGCTGACCGGATTACCGTGGTGAGTCGGCAGGTTGCGGCCTCGAGCCAGCTGGCGGGCACCAACGATCTGGTGGCGCCGTCAAACCTTGAACTCGAGGAGGCCGTGAGGCTGGTGGCCGCGGAGTGCGTCAGGCTCCGCGAGGAAGAAAGTGCCGCCCCCAAAAGGGTTAAGGGTAAGTTTGTTTTTAAGTCTTTGAATCTTCGTGGGTCGGGCCGTAACTGCAGACTAACTTCGTCGTCTATTTTCCACAGGCTCTGAGACGGGCCCATCCGCCGGCACTACTTCCATCAAAGGGAAGGTCGCGGCTTCGAGAGCTCAAGCTAAGACACCTGCTGGTCGGTGCCTTGCGGTGCATACGAAGGGGACTGAGTCAGCGGTTCCTCGTCCCGACGCCGGTGGGTCTCCAGCTGGGGTGCCGCCTGCCTTGCTGGCCTCGCACGGGGAAACGATGGCGACGCCAGGTCTGACCGAGGGGTCTGCAGCAGTGATCTCCCCCATCCCCGATTCCGGCTCAAAATCGAGTGCTGCTAGCCCCGGCGGAGAGATCGCCGATCTCAGCGGGGGAGCTCCGAGACTGAAATCCAGACTCTCCTCACCTTCTCCGGTCCCCGCAAAACGGCAACGCGAGGTCGGTTCATCAAATGAGGAAGAGGTCGGGGTGGCGAAGAGGGGCAGGGTCGTCCTCTCGTCCGATAGTGACGACGATGGGGCGATGCTGACCCTTATAATGAGGAAGAGGTCAGGACGCTGCAGCCAGCCCGGAGGAGGTGTGCTCCCCCCGGTCCTCGACGGCGCCGGGCCTTCCTTTGTCCCAATTACCACTGCTCCGGAGGCGTGCCCGACGGATGGAGGGGGTATTCCAATGANCCCGCAAAACGGCAACGCGAGGTCGGTTCATCAAATGAGGAAGAGGTCGGGGTGGCGAAGAGGGGCAGGGTCGTCCTCTCGTCCGATAGTGACGATGATGGGGCGATGCTAACCCTTATAATGAGGAAGAGGTCAGGACGCTGCAGCCAGCCCGGATGAGGTGTGCTCCCCCCCGTCCTCGACGGTGCTGGGCCTTCCTTTGTCCCAATTGCCACTGCTCCGTAGGCGTGCCCGGCGGACGGAGGGGGTATTCCAATGACCGCAGAGGAGGGGCTGTGCTCCCCTAGTGTGAGCACTGCTCAAAGGGGTGACCCAACCATAGACCCGGAGCTGGATACCCTTACTCCAGACAACGTCGAGCTAGTCACCACCCGCACTCTCGCGCAGGTTTGTCATATTTGGGTGTTTTTTCTGTCTTTTCAATGTCTTTGACTAATGCCGACCCTCTTCTTTATTGCTTAACTCGCAGCTGTCTGCCATCCGGTCCTTCCACTCTGACCGTGTCAAGGGTCTGACCGAGGAGCTGAGCTCCCGCTCCGTGCTGGCCGAGCGCTGCGAGGCCGCCCTCGCCGAATTGAGGTCTGATTTTGACACATATCGAGGCCTCGAGAAAGCGAGGGTTAGCAGCGCGGTGGCGCACGCCCTGAGCGTTGAGAAGGCCAGGAGCGAGGAGCTAGCGGCGAGATTAGCTCAAGCGGAGGCGGACAATTTTGCTCATTCCGAAGCCGCCAGGTTGGCCCAAGGCGAGCTGAGGATCAAAGAACGAGAGCTTCAGAGTGTGGGGGCAGAGATGGGGTTGGCCTTCATCGCTCGAGACAATGCTGTCGAGGATGCCAAAGAAGCAAGGAAAGCTGAGGCGGAGGCCAAACTTGAAGCCCATGCTTTGCAACGCAGGCTCGATAGGTCCCACGAGGTAAACCGACACCTTTTTCTGGACCATAAAAATCTGATGGGCGCTCGGGTGAAGGCATCTCGTAAGCATTGTGCGGGCCTTGCTGGTATTAATTTTTTATTGCTCGACTTATCGCAGCGGTAGGCGGAACTCAGGGTGGCGGCGCTAAAAGACAGACTGGCGGATGCGGAGAAGTTGAAGATTAGGTATCAGAAACATGTGGACGTTCTTTCTGCAGAAAGTTATAGGTCCAGCTGGGAGAACAGAGAATTTGAAGACCATGCCGAGGTGGTAACACCAGACCAATTTGACGATCAGAAAGGCATCGAGAGGGACCACTATTCCATCAAGCATTATATGCAGCAGCTCGAGAATGAGATCAAGATCATATATCCAGCGGACGTGCTGGAGATGCTTGCTGCGGAAAAGGATGGGCCCTCCACGTCTGCTCCTGGTGCTGCGGAAACTACTCCCGCTGCTAATCCGCCAGGTCAAACTTCGGAGCCCCGGGTCACTCAGCCTAGCCCCAAGGCTTCACTCGGGGAAGGGTTCGGCGCGGTCGTCGTATCCAGTGACCAATCCGGCCACGCCACTCTTCCCCGAAGCCGTTCCGAGTACTGGGGTCGGCTGCCCTTCCTCGGATGGAGGTAACTAGGCTCCTCCCCCCCCAGACTATGTACATTTGTAGAGTGACTAGGTTTCCCCCCAAAGTATGTACATTTGTAGAGTGACTAGGTTTCCCCCCAAAGTATGTACATTTGTAAAGTTGATTGTTTGCTGTAACCCTCCAAGTAAATGATAAAGGATGCTCCGCCATTTTTACTGTTTTCTTTCGCTTTTCACCATTTGCCTAACTGACTGCGAAGGCATGGTTTTGGGTTGTTAGCGTGCTTTCCTGTGGTCATGGTTACTCGGAACGTCTTTGGACACAGGGGAGCAGGCTTTGGTTTACCCTGTTTTGCTGAACTGTAACCTTCGCTATAACTTGTTTTGGCAGAGTTTGACCCCTGCGTGTGGCTAGACTTCTCCGACCCCAAATGGGACCGTGCTCGGAACCAACTCCAGGGTTTAGTTGACCATTGCTTGGACCCGTCGTTGCAGAGGAGGAGGCCCGGGCTCGGCTCTTATCGAGAACAAACCGGGCATTATCATGCTGACGTCTCTCTGAGGGTCCGCTCTAAGCCTGCGTCTCGCCAATAGGGCTCCTTAGTGTTCACCGCCGTTGCCCATGTGTTTTGTATTTTTAGGGCATAATACATAGGCTTTTAATCTTGATTTTTGCTTTCTTGTTTGACTTATCTCTGGATTACTTCCAACGGGTAGATTCCAGATCTGTTCACATCTTGACCATGCAAAGATAAATCTTTAGTTGGCCAACGTATGTTTCCCTTTAACTTGTAGTGTGG